>SNQJ01S0084163.1:55275-82523 GCA_010110895.2 Picea sitchensis
AGGGGATCCTATATTGGTAATTTTGAATACTATGTATCATGGGAACCAAAGGGAAGACAATCCCCCTTTTTATCTTTCTTTGGGAATAAATGGTCTTCATTTGAACAATTGTATGTTGGACTTCGACGCTTCAACGAACATCATGCCTTTTAAGGTCACAAAAAAACTAGGTTTGAGAATAACCCGTCCTTATGGAAATGTTTGTGGCATTGATTCAAATAAATTCAAGGTTTACAATCTCATAGAATATTTGAGGGTATATTTACAAGCATTTCCCCACATTGATATCAATATGAATGCAGTTGTGATCGACGTACCAGATGCTTGGGGTATTCTCTTGTCAAGGAGATGGTCTACCACCCTTGGTGGTTTTCTCAGTATGGACCTCACTCATGTGCATATCCCTATGGATGATGGGACATTTGAGATTATGTATAGTCAACTGATTGCAAAGAATCATGTAGTTGATCCAAATATCCCTGACTGTTGGAGTGATTGTGAATATGATGTGACACCTCAATTCATTGAGTATGATCCTTGGGATTTACCATTTGCACAAGAAGACTGTATTGATACACTATTGATGAAGACAAATAAGTATAAGGAGAAGCTTGTGAAATACCAGGGAAAGGACCCAGGATCCATCAAGATACTAAATAAGGATGAGGGAAAGAATGATCAAGAGTGAGAACAAGGTATTAAACGTATAGTCGAAGCGGATCCTCCCACACAACCTTACATTGAATATCTACCATATGTTGAGTTTGATGAAGGAATCATTGCTCTCATGTGGGATAAAAGGAAGGAAAAACCAAAGTACGACAAGAAAAGTGAAGTTCTATTACTTGGCCACTGTGTCATCAAGAAGAAGTCTAAAAAGGGTACTTAATTTTTATCTTCCATTGATGGGAGGAAGATTCCATTATTGGTCGATGGGTCTATCCTCCAACCCTATGTAGACGAGACTTGATTCCTACATGCCTCGGTCCCCAGGTAAGTAGGTAGGTCATTTGCTTTTCTACATTGCATTTGTGTGTTCATGTCATCGTAGGTTAGTTGCATTCATTTTATATGATTGGATTTACATAGTTATTTTCTTGCATTTATGCATAGTTCTTGTGATGCATTTTCTTGAATCATTACATGTTAGTTAGAAATTTTTGAAAAATCTAAAAACAATTCTTTTAAGAAATATCATAGTTGTCAATTTGGGGATTTTTAAGTTTTGATTATATGAATAAAGGGTGATTTATCCACCCTCTGATGCTCTAATTTTTTTCTTGAGTATGTGTAGGCACATGTCATATTAGGATATGTTGAGGTTCTCATGTGCTCTATGATTAGCACATGTCCCCATGTAGGAGAAAGATGTTAGCCCCCCAACTTAAGGGTAACTAAGGAGATGTTGTCTCGAGGCCTGAAGGTAGTAGACATGGAATGTCAATAGCCAGATGATTTTTTGATCCCACATTGAGAAAACAAAGCGTCTCCTCTCCAATACACATCACCATTCATCATCAACAACATAGCAGCGTCTGCCATACCAACTTGGTCCAAAAATCACAACAGGTCTCGTTTCATTAGGTAACAAGTCCAGTCTCATGGTAAGTGTCACTTTAATAATTGAATCATTTGAGCATGTTGCAAAGGTTCCTTTCTTGATTATGGAACGTTTGCTTGGAAATTATACCTTTTGTTGCATTTCACCTTCGTGGTTGACATGGTGTCCTGGTAAGTTGGTCACCCATGAGAAAAGGGTTGCTACTGGGGAGTCTCCTTGAAGGGTCATTGTACCATTCCCAATCATACTTACCACTTTCCACACTTCTTCCCATATGTTTCCTCATCTTTTGGGTTTTCGGGCTTACAGACCCCAATAAGGGCTTATACCCCATTTCATCATAAGAAAGGGCTAAAGGCCCAAAAGTGTTGTAGCTAGCACTGTAAAAATAAAAATCCATAATCTATCCTTCTAGATGCTCACCCTAAGTCCCTGAGAGCCATGAAATCATTCTCCATAAAAATGAAGGACCTTTAAAAAAGAAAATAAATAAAAATGGCATGCTTGATGGGGGAATGCATTATGGTGTCCTTTAATTTCTAGTGCATATGTAACTTACTGTGTTCTTAATTCAAGTGGCATTGTGGTGCTCTCTTTATTTCCATTGCATATATAACTCAATGTTCGAATCATAAAAAAATGAAAGACGAATAAAGGGCTTGGAAAAATGTTTCATTGCAAACAAAGGGATGTAGCGCTCCCTCCACAAAGGCACCCATAAATGAGACAATATGATCCCTTGATATATCAAGAACCCCATGCCCAAAAGTACTACCCCAATCCACCTCATACTCATTACATGCATTAGAGAGGGTCCTCTTGGGAAACATTCCTTGACTTGGGGATTGGCCTACCCAATAGGGCACCATGACACCCCTCCCATATCTAAATTTGGCAAAGTTTATAAGGTCTTTGAGCATTTGTTTAATTTGAAAAGGGGGGACTTAATGCACTTGTTTGTATGGTTCTTTTATCAAATGTGGCTTACTCAGCATGATTCATATGACTTGTGGACCCTTGGAGGGAGGATTTGTTTGTCTTTGCAGGATCTTTCCCAATGAAAGTCATTCATGAAGGGACTAAGCCATTTGTACCTTCATAGGGGCTTTAAATCCCATTGGATGGATGTTGCACCACACACATTAGAGGCCTAGGATGATGAATGTTCCACCTTGGGGGACGTCTATAGCACTTGGACGAGGCTTGGAAGCATGAAGAGGAGATGATGTTACCCCCCTATTCCCAAACATTTCTCTTGGGTAGCATGACATCACACTTTTGAGGGGATGTTTGGCACATTTGGTGCACTTGGTGGTGTTTTGGGATAGAAGTCCCAAATTATAGCTTGATTTGGGGATGATGTGGCACCTTCCTAGCTTGTAGTCCTAGCCTTTGGAGGCCTAATTTCGCATGTGGCACCTTGGAGAGGAGATTTATGGGCTTATATGCCATCATTTTGTTATTTTTTGTTAATTTGTAGCCTATGTGGGAAAAAGAGAAAAATGATTTGCTAATTAAGCATTGTAATTTTGGTTTTAGCCTAAAATTATGGATTTAATTGTAATGTGGTCAAATTATGACTTGGGTTTTCCTCTATAAATAGAGACAAGTCATTTGTCACTTGAATATAACTCATCATTTTATAATGATACTTCTTGGAATGAAATTTCAGCCCTCTTGGACAATTTGCTATCTCTCTTTTTCTTGTCATGATGGATGCAACTCTTGTCTATTGGAGAAATAAATGGTAGTGACTTATCTTGATGGTGTTTCTTGGAAAATTGTTGAATGATTTTTGGTATTAAAGGGTTTCTTGCATGCTATCTCTTAGATTTGGTGAGTAATTTCTTCAATTCATTGTCATCTTTCTTGTTTAAATTCAAGAAATATATCTAAAATCCTAGGAGGAGTAAAATGGATTACACCCTCCACCAAAATTTATTCTTCTTTGATATAAAAGGGCTACAAGGATTGCAACAAAGAGTAAGAGGTTTTACACCCTTGTTGCAAGGATTAGCTATGATTTATTTCTCTAGGGAGTAAGAGGGTTTACACCCCTAGAGAAACATTAAACCCTAGCTTATCTTGGATCCCAAGCTAGACGATTTGGAAGGATTCTTGTTGAGTGTTTTAAGGGTTTAAATCTCAACAAAAAACCTCATCTTCCTCTTTGGCTAGTTTGTATTCCAAGTAAGAGACTCTATTCAGCCAATAACAAGGCATTAATCTTTGCATTGGATATTGCTAATCGTTGCACTGGTAAACATGTAAATTGATGGTTTGGAATTGTTCAAGTTGGATTTGAATTTTACATGCTTTGGACTCTCTTATGCTTCAAGGGCGTCTTGTTTGTTCAAGTGGTTAAAGTTTGTTGTAATAAAAATTAAGATACAGTCATTAGTGTTAAGGTTTAAGATATTATTAGGTTTCTTTTCAATTTAATAGATAACCATATCATAGGTAGGATCATTGAGAGAAACACAATCACAAGATACACAATATTTATCCTAAGAAACCCTCATGGGGGAGAAAACCCAGAAAAACTTCCTTAATATAGATAGACAATACAATAAACCAAAACACTAGATAATATCCAACATTGAGCAATGTGCCTTTCTCTTCCTTATTCTTCCAACTGCAGCTACCAAACTTGCGCACTGGATGAGCGAATGAGTGAGTGAGATAATGAGCCACTGGCTTCCTTTATTTATACAAACGGACAGGTGTTGGAAAGGTGTTTCTTCACTGGGCAGGGACGACTTGGAAGAAGAAGGACCTGAGTATCTTGATCTTTTTTTCAGAGAGATTCTTTATCAAGGCTTTGAATTCCTTGAATTTTCCGAACACTTCATCTTTTGATTTCAAAAAATAAACCCAGGTTTTATGAGAATAGTCATCAATAAAAGACACATAGTATAGATACCCACTGAGGGAGGTGGATGGAATTGGTCCACATACATCTGAGTGAATGAGCTCTAGGACTCCTTCTGCTTTGTTTTCTCTCTTAGGGAAAGGGTTCTTGATGTTATTTCCTTGTGTACATTCGTTGCACACGCCTTCATGGTCAACCTTGAATTCTGGTAGACATGTGACTACCTTGCTTACATATGGTAATGCCTTGTAGTTAATGTGATCTAGTATTGTATGCCAAAGTTCACAGGGATTCTCAATGAAATGAGTCAAGGTTGCTTCTGAGTGACCTTTTATCTTATATAATCCATCTTATTCTTTTCCAATAACAATTGCTTCTTCCATGGTTTTTCCTTTGGGCCACATAAGTACGTCTCCATCTGTGAAAGAAACTCTGAAGCCTTTCTTATCTAAATTTGAGACAGAAAGTAAGTTCTTTGTCAAACCTGGTACATATAGTACATCCTTCATCTTCATTGGGGTTCCTGAATCAAGTTTGTAATTTGATTCTCCTACTCCTTTGATAGGGTACTAAGAATCGTCTCCAATTGTAACTTTCTAGGGATAGTTTTTTTTTGTAAGACAAGAGAGAATGTCTCTTTGACCTGTCATGTTCTTGGAAGCACCACTATCTATGATCCAAGTGTCCTCACCATGTGATATTGATCATGAGAGGGAAGAGATTAAGATATAGTCTTCAATCTGTTATTTTATCATCTTTGTGGGTGGCTCTTCATCTTCACTTGTGTGGGCATGGTGCCTCTTGTTTCTCTTCTTGTATTCTTCTCTTCTAGTTGGACAATTCTTAGCAATATGACCCATCTTGTCACAATGGTAACATTGGTAGGATGGGAAATCTTTTTTCTCTTCTTTGACCTTTCTGAAACTTCTGGAATCTCCTTGGAGGGTGAGATTCTTTATGTATTAATTTGTTTGGGGGGTGAAACTCCTTATGTTGATGAGTTTCTTTCTGGAAGTAAGACCGCTTTCTTCCTCCTTTAGTATGATAAGCTAGGAATTTATCTTCATCTCTTGATAGTATTGCTTCTCAGTTAACTAATCTTTCTTCTTCTTGAACACATTATTCCCAAAGACTATCAAAGTGTAGTTTCTCCTTTCTAGCACAAATAGTTTGGATGAATGCATCCCAAGGTCTTGTGAGACCATTAAGGGCTATCATTATGAGTTCATCTTCATCTAGAGTATCACCAATTACTTCTAGTTGTTCCATGAATTGTGATATTCTAGAGAAATACTCTTGAATTATTTCTCCTTTCTGCATCCTTATACTTTTGAGTTGAGTTCTTAGATTCATCTTTTGGTTGATGTTCTTTCCTTCATACATCCTAGTTAGGGAATAAAAAATTTATTTTGGAGTCTTGTTTGAAGCCACTTGAGGAATCAAGTGATCTTTAATAGAATCTACAATGATTCTTTTGGCCCTAACTGTGTCCTTTTGTTGTTTTTCTTTAGCCGCAACATCGGTAGGTTCTGGTACATCTTCTTTAATGAATATTACTAGGTCATTCTCTTTACAAATGAGTGCAATCCTATACTTCCAGGCACGGAAGTTTTCCACACCTTCTAGCTTATCAACAAGCTTAGTTCTTGCATACATTTTTACATGGAGCTAGGAAAATGACCAAAAATTGAAAATTCTCATAATTTAATTTTGAACTTACCAGGAGGTGCGCTTGGTTGAGGCGAGTAACCTAGTATAGTTAGATTTCAGAAAATCCAAATTTTTCCCCTTCAAATTGGACCAGCAGAATTTTGACTGGTACTTCTGGTATTGGTTCTGGTTTCTTGGTTTACTGGTACTTCTAGTTTTCTGGTTCTTCTGGTTTTATGGTTTTCTGGTACTAGTCAAAACTAGGGTTTGACTTTTCGGAGTATCTGATCATTGAAAAGGTGTGTTCAAGGTGCCAAAGAGTTCCCTAGGCTAGGGCACACTTTTCTAGATGTTTTTTACATTGATATTCCTCTTCAACAAAAGGCCCTAATTTTCTTGTACGACAACAATGATGTTTTTTTGCATCCAGTGAAAGATGTTCTTTTCATCTTAGCTCTGATTCCATGTTAAGGTTTAAGATATTATTAGGTTTCTTTTCAATTTAATAGATAACCATAGCATAGGTAGGATCACTGAGAGAAACACAATCACAAGATACACAGTATTTATCCTGGGAAACCCTCATGGGGGAGAAAACCCAACAAAACTTCCTTAATATAGATATCCAATACAATAAACCAAAACAATAGAGAATATCCAACACTAAGCAATGTGCCTCTCTCTTCCTTCTTTCAACTGTAGCTACCAAAATTGTGCACTGGATGAGCGAATGAGTGAGTGAGATAATGAGGCGATGGCTTCCTTTATTTATACAAACTGGCAAGTGTTGGAAAGGTGTCTCTTCACTGGGTAGGGACGAATTGTCTTCTTAGTGGTTAAAACCACTTTAATTAGCCTAGGGTCCGACTTCTCAATTTGCATATTATATTTAGGGTTTGACCAATCCACAAAAGGGGATTTGGTCAATTATAATGCCCGACATGATAAATCCACAAAAGGGGATTGATCTGATGAATAATAACTCAATAATAAATAGAATACTCTTTGCAGTTACAATATTTCAACAATTAGGGTTGCAAAAAAAATTTATTTCTCATACAATTTATCTACTTTTCTACCACTAAGAATTGCTTGTAAGTTGTCATAATTAATCTATTGTTAAAGGGATATTGTTTGGGCGGTTTACTTGTTGATTTTAGTGGTTAGAATTTTTTGTTGTAGGAAAATTTTTCTATATCCATAGGGTTGTCATAATTCTTTGTTGATAACACTCTTTTACATCCCTCTTTTGACATCAAAATCTTGGTTTAAGCATTGGAAAATTGTTTACTAATTGGAAGTTTTCTTATCCAACATCATATGCTGATTTTCATGGTCTAATTTACTGTTGTTATAATTCTATTGTTGTTGATATATCACTGTTATATGCTGGAATTTTGGGACAACAAGGTTTCTTGTTGATTTCCCTCTTGTCTCGAGGCTTATTTCATTATATATTGTCGTGTTTTGGGTTGTATAACATTTGTTTTGAAAGTACTATCAATTGTCATCCCTTCCCTTGACTTTCACCCATTCTCCATCAAGCCTCAAGATATTTTAATCATGACCTATAGGGGTGGTTCATTCAGCTCTTGGCCTCTTCCCTTACAAACCCCTAGGGTCACCCGGGAAGCCTCCCTTGTGTTGTACTTGTCCATCACTAAAATGAGTGGGATATCTATTGAGGTGACAATGATAGGTGTCCCTAGTTCTATCACACATTTGTTGTTTGGGTTGGGATTTGCCCAAACTACAACTTATGTGATAAAAATTCCCATAAAGAGAGATTAAAAGGTAACTTGGGATTGATTTGAAGCATTGATAAGCTATCTATGAACCCAAATTCACATATTTTTCAAGTTATATTGGTGACTCCACACATTTGGTATTTGTATGATTGGTATGCAATTCTCTGATATTAATAAATCATTGTGTGTTTTTTCAAATATGGCCTCTAACAAAAGAATTTTTTGGGAAGATTTTTTTGCTCCTTTGGATATTTCAAGTGTATATCCAGGTAATATTTGTTTGGATACATGCACTCATCATGTCCCAAAGTTCAATGGAAATGCTTGGTTGGCTTCAAGAAATATCGCATATTTCATGGACTATGTAGTAGAAAATAACATTGTCTATAAGAATGTCTTGATGAAAGCATTTGCATTTTCAAAGCAAGGGAAAGATGCATGGGATTGGTATTGCAGCTTGAAGCCTAAAGAGATAAAATCATTTCCACAGTAAATGAAAAGGTTTCAAAAGCATTGGATCTACGGTTATGAAGAAGTTGAAGATGCTTGTATCTTCCTTGATATAAAAGATAGATTGGGAGAAAGGATTAGTGATTTGATGATGGAATATGAGGATAATCCCTCAAATGATATTCTCATGGAAATAAAATAAATAAAGGGTGCATTATATTTCTTGTATTATTATATTGATTTGAATCCTTCTCTGTTGAAGCTTGATGATGATTTGCATGAAGAGGCTCATCGACTCTCCTACCTCTCGTGAGCCATTGTCGCATAATAGTTCAAAATTGGAAAATGATGAGGAACAAGTACCCCCTATTGAATATTTCCAGGAAATTGGTGATGTGATTAACAAAGACTATCTTGTTGAAGAAAAACTTGAAGAAGCACCTTATTGTTCACGTGAAGATGATGTGTCCATTGAATATTTTGTTGCAACTGCTAAAGAAGAAAATGATGATCAAGAGCCTTCTCATTCTTCCATTGGAAATCAAGATACGTTTGAAAATCAAGTATGTGAAGAGAATCTCAATGAAAAAGCAACCAAGCATCCATCAATTATTTGTCGCATGAAATCCAAGGTTTGATATGCTATACTCTTTGCCAAGATTTTGAGTTTCATGATCCATCTTTTAGTAGCTTGGAAGAGGAAATTTTAATGAAGGAACCCTTGTTTGATGAAGAAAATGATGACAAAAAGATTGACAATTTCTATGCTCTTCTCCATATTGAAAGACATAAATAGGATATAAGTTGTTTTCATTTTTATGGGGATCCCATTTATGATACAGATGGTGATGTTTATGAAGGTAAAATTGTAGGTTTTTGGTCTTGTGGACAACCAAACACAATCAGTGAATGTAAATCCAACCTCACATTGAAAGAACATCCATGTCATCCCATCGATGATGCTAACTTATAGGTACCAGTAGGGGTTTTCCATGGCCAATCGACAATAGAAAATTTTCAGCCATGGAAGTCCTCAACTTATGACTTTCATTTTCAAGGATATCCATCCAGTAATAGTGGTTTTAAAGATGCAATTTTTGGTATAAGTCAACATGTTGGGCCTTGGGATTATTACAAGAATTTTCAGTTCCACATACAGGTGCAGACATCCATGAGTCATGGATTTACATATTTTTCTAGGTCTAATGGGTTTTCTCATGTTTCATCCATATATGTGATCGAGAGCAGCAAAGAGGAGAAACGTTCTTCTTGTAGGTTTCTATTGGAGTTGCCTTCTGAGCCCATTTTCCTTGATGTTTTGATGACTAGTAGTGATGGTTTTCCTTATACTTATGACAAGAAAGATAATTACATCAGCCCTGTCCACCTTTGGATTGAAGAAGCTTGCAGAAGTACATGTAAACCTTAGCATAATTTTATTCTTCCCTCACTCGATCATGATCCTACTTCAGGTTTTAGCCAAAGAAAGGTAAAGGATATGTCGGCATGTGCTTACTTGATCCTTAATGTTTCATTGTTTTGGTTTGTGACCAAACAAAAAGGTAAATTTCAAGGTATTGATGAACTCATTAAATGGTTTCATTGGATTTATGATTTTACTTAGAATACTATGTTTATTATGTTAGAGTAGGTTAGGATGAATAAGCTCTTTAGCATGAGCATTAGATTAACTTGTGTGTTTCAATTTTATTGAGTGTTGCATTTTGTTCATTTTTTAATAAAGGAAATGATGTTTACATTGTATGAAATACTCTAATAGGTTGATGTTACATACTTCATTCTTTTCATGCTTCGATGTATTTTATCTCAAGGAAGGGAAAAGGCACTTATGTCTTCCCCTCCCTTGCATTTAATATCCATTTTGTGAGAATGTTTTAGGTCTACAGGTTTCTAGAAGATTATGGAGTTCTCATGCACTCTCGAGATGAACACATGCCCCCAAGTTGGAGCTATATGTTACAACCCATATTCTCTACAGTGTACCCTATTTTTTTTCACGAGATGTGACCACTTCGATGTGCCCAAAGTGTGATGATTTATTTGTATGTGGCCATGATGGGATGTTTTTTATGTGAAAGTGTTGGTTAGAAGTTACCTAGATCCCCTCAGGTGGATGCTCATGGCATGTACTTTTAGTCCCCATTATTAGGGTTCTTGGTTTTATTGCATTGGTTGACTACCCCTTTGGAGGTGGTAACCCCCTCTTATGTCGGGCATTTATGTCCTCGGTAGGTATGCATACATTCTGAGGTGGATCTACTAGGATACATGATTTATGAGGCCCTTAACTATTCACTTATTTTTATTGCTATGTAAAAGGTGATTGCACTTTGTAAGGGTTGTCACACACATGGTTTAACACACCTTACCCATATGGACCCTCTCTTTCATATGCATGTACCACACTTGGGTCATCAGAAGAAATTATGCACATGATTATTCAATTGCACATATTTTGAGGCATATCACAGATTTTGAGGCATTGTTCACCCTCTGCGAGGAAAAAATAGACTACTTTCATCCACATGTACATCCTCTACGCTCGCCATGTGTTAAAATCCAAGATACCCCCATTCTTTGGCACCTTTTTAATGCAATTTACTCAATAAAGGAGGGTTGAATTCATTTGGAGGCACTTCATGAGTACATTGGGGATTTTTGGAGCCTAATTTGATGATGTCGAGGTCACTTATGTGAGTTGGAACTTGATGGAGATCACTTGGAACTTGCCCTTTTGTTGTGGATGCACTTTATGATCACCTTTTGATGGCTTGTTGAGAAAATTGGAGAAGTCATCCACTTTTGGGGTTTTATTTTGGCTTGGGGTAAGGTCGTCCCCTCTTATTTGGGTGGACATTGGAGTTTGAGTGGCCAAGGTCATCCCCTCTTATTTGGGTGGAAATTAGAGTTTGAATGGCTAAGGATTATTCCTTGCCACATTTTGGTCCCCCAAGCCTTTGAAGTGTCAAAATCAAAAATCCAAATCAACTCCTTAGAAGCTTGACGTCATTTTGATTATTGGGGGTTTTATGGGTCCATTTTTTTACTCTTCTTTATATGGGTCACTCCCATTCTTCAGTGGAGGTGCCTTGACCTTTTATGGATATATCAAGTTGAGACATATTTTGCTGATTTGTGGACATTATTTTAAAATAGAGCACATTGTGTTGAAGTTGTCCCTTTCTATGAGGGTTTTAACATGTAAGCATCATTTAATTGTATTTTTGACTTAGTCTCCGATTTGTGTGGATGACAAGCCATTTTATTTCATTCCTTAGCATAATTTTTGGGAATAAATAGTGGAGAGGATTTGAGAGCCTCATCTATAAATAAAGACACTCCACTCACCTCGCTTTAATATGAATTGTTGGAGATCGTTATTGAGGCCATTAATGGAAGATCTTTTACTTGGTGTTTCTTGTTGTCAATTCTTGGAGCTCTTTCTTTTTTGGTTATTCTTCTTGGTATTTTTTTTTAAAGGCTATTGTGAAATATTTCAATATTCTACATAAACTAGCGAGATTGATCCATTGAGGAGTTATTCAACTACTTGGAAGGAGGACGCCTAGGGTTTGTATTTCTTCCTTCTTCCCTAAAACGATTCGGTAAGTAAGTGCTTATCTATTGTCTTGATTAGTTTTATGTTCCTTGACACAGGTTTTAAGTTGTTCTTCCAAGTCTCTTTTATTGATCTTTTGGTGAAGGCTATTCTCTTGAGGAAACCCTTGTTGTAGGGTCTTGGTTTTCATGGTTTGTTTTGATTAGCAAGAGACTACTAGCCCTGTGGCCCTAGTCTCTAGTTCTAATCCATAAACATTGATAACCAATTCTTAGAGGGGCATAATTCTTAACCCCATAAGCCCTAGGTGGAGGTAAGGCTATGCCCTAACTCCCAATATTCACCAACCAAAACCCTAAATTTTGAATTATTTCTTTATAATACAAAAATAAAAAAATATATATAAAAGATATAAATCATCAAAATATTTTTCATCGTCTAGAGTAAAGCTAATGGTTTACTTTTGTATTCTAGACATCTATATCCAAGGGTTTGTGCTAAATAGTTGATCTTTTAACCCTAGAAGGAAAATCGACCCTATTACCAGGCTTCATTGCCTTATCTAACATTCTTGTTGTCGATTTAATTTGTTTATCAATTTTGGAAATTCATTACGGCAACAAAAATTAAAATTGGTGAAACCTTATAACTAGGGTTTTACCCTAAAAGGTGAAATCTTATCCTACCTAGTTCATTTTTCACTTTGGAATTGTTTATTAGGTTTATATAACACATTCTAATGTTGAAATTCATATCCTAAGTAGTTCATTGCTGTCATATTTCATCTTGGAGATTTTTGGTAAAACCCTAGGGGATTCACCACCATTTTTGCAAGTTTGAGATAATTGTTTGATATAATTAATTTGCACTTGCAATTTATAAATGTTGGGTTGTTTTTACAAGGATTGTTCATTTCTCTAGCTGAAGTGCCCAAGATTCATCATTTTAAGTGTTTTTAAGCATTGTTGGAGTACTTTTCTTCACCCAAAATCCACAATTTATGTGTTTTTAATCATAACCAAAACTATGGAATATTTGGAAACAACAAGCTAGTCCATTTTGGAGCAACATACAATCAAGGTATAACCTGTAGGCATCATTGTTCTTGGTTGAGGCAACAAGATCTCACCCTTGTTTAGTAAAAATATGTGTTTCTTCTTATAAAGGGTGAAATCATAGTGTTGGTTTGTATTTTCTGCTGTATCATTTTATTTTATATCTCAACACTCTTATAATTATCTCCTAACCCTACTTATATTGTATCTTTGTTTCCCTAACACTGGGTTGAATATTATTAAGTCATTTGGCTACTAAGGCACCGATTTATCTAACATATATAGACGTGTGTAGTTGGAAGGATAGGGATAACCCCTTGCCCTAGAAGTTGGTGGCATAAAGTGAAGGGGATATTGCGCTAAGGTGAAAATGTTGCATTTCTCGTATCCTATTATCCCCATATCATCCCCTCAAGGGATACTAGTTTGGGTGGTGACAAACCTAACATCTCTTTTGATTTTAGTGTGGTTTCTCATTAAGGTGATCCCTGAGAAAGTCATTGGAAAGTTGTCAAATATTTTTTTGTCTCAATGGTACCTCTCATCTTGGTGGTGTCCAATATTGTCAAAGTTCGTGACTATCGCTTCTAATTAACCTCAATGGGCGTAGGGATAAGATGATCAAAAGTCCACCTTCCTGCTATGGGTTTCACTTCAACACTGGACCGTTGGTTTGGTTATGCAAGAAACAAAAGGTAGTCTCCCTATTGAATACAAAATCCGATTATCATGGGGTCGTCAATGCAAGTACAAAGGCAGCTTGGATTCACCAGCTCTTGGGTGAAATTGGGTTTCATGTTCATGCATATACTGTTATTCATTGTGACAATCAAAACGGTAATTCAAGTCATCGAGAATCATGTTGCGCCATTAAAAGAACCATGTCGTAACCACGAAGTTCACTACTCTGAGACAGTTGGTTCAAGAGAAGGTTGTCACCCTTGTTTATTGTAAACATATGATCATGGTTGGTTGGTTTCTAGAAAACCCCTTTGTATGAGGCTGCCCAATTTGTTAAGCCATGTAATACGTTTGGTTTCGTGAAGCTAATTATGGAAGCGCTCGTTATAATTCCACTCGGCCATCTGGTAGGAACCGTAGGTTGATGAAGCAGATCCTCAGTTCAAATTCTTTCATCCACCTTTTATAGATAGTTTCACCGATCGATTAAATTGAGACAATCACCTGTATCGATCAGATAGTCGGCCGAGTTTAAACGGCCGTCGCATCGAAGATTAAACTACGTAAGATCTGGCTGTTCCAGTAGTCAACTACATGTTGGATGACTAGATGATTGGGTCAACTTGTTAAGTCATATAGCAGATACAACAACGCAAATTTGTCAGGATCTATCCCAACCATTGATGATTTTATGTGACGATATTCCTAATTTCAAGGAGATCGGTATAGATCCAAAACTATAACAAAGGACCCTATGGGTCGCATCTATGATCACAGGTTGTATGTGTTCTCAATGAATCATTGTGATGTTCTAATCACAATACGTTGTGCTTAAGTGATGTAACGATTTATTTAGACCATCGTATCTCTTTCTAAGTTTATTTCTGTTTATTCTACGATTCTGTTATTATTCTCAGTAATGTTGAAATTCCAATCCCCAACATCAAAATCATTAGATGGGATAACAAAGAAGGATCCTTCACCTCCTACAACAAACGAAGGACTAGAATTTGGAATCCCAAGACTCTTATGTAATGAGTGATCAAAACATTTGGAAAGCTGACTAGAATCAGATTTGGTAGGACTTTTAGAGTCTAAGATAGGAAAGTGGGAAGACGATTTATATTTCTTATAAAGCTCAGGTTAGCTTTCTTTGATGATATTCTTATCTATAGAAAATCATGGGAAGATCACATTAAACATATGGATAAAGTCCTACAAATACTCAAGAACAATCAATCAGGCTGTAAAAGGATCCAAATTTTATTTTGGGGAACAAGAAGTAGAATATTTGGGTCATATTGTTTCAATGGAAGGGATTAAGGTGGATCCTCGAAAGATCCAAGCTATTACAAAGTGGCCTACTCATAAGAACATCAAGAGTCTTAGAGGATTTTAGGATCTCACATCTCTTGAAGAAAATTTCATTTGCATGGAATAATAAGGCTACTTTGACATTCTCTCTCTTAAAGGACGCTAAGGCTCCTACACCATTATTGGAAACACCTAATTTTGGTAAAACATTCATAGTGGAATGTGATGCATCAAGACTAGGAATGGGAGCAATATTGACACAAGAAGGGAGACCATTGACTAAAGCAATAATTCAAGGAGTGATTCTTGGTAAAATTCCAAGACATGAAAAGAAATGGAAGCAATTTTCATATGCAATAAAAAAATGGAAATAATATCTCATTGGGAGGCACTTTAAAGTCAAGAGAGACCCGGTTGCTGTTTGCATAGTAGTGTATGCTTTCATTGATGGAAAGTACGTTAGTTGATGATGGTTTGAGGCTGTCGTGCCGCCACCGTATATTTAAAGATGCGAAAGCAAGCTCGTGAAGACCAAAAAGAGATAGTGTAGAGGTGCTAACGCAGTGCAATGCAGGTGCTCGCTTCATTGATGGCAAAGATCATCAACAAGACAATGATGATCGCATTTGGCGTTGATTTTCGAAGCCAAATTCCATTTGGTATGCTAAAACAAAGACTCCATTCTCGGTTCCCGGATAATCAGGAGTTGGCGGGAAGTCAGCATCGAGACCCTTCATCACGGTGAGTCTCAAGCGTCGAATGCAAAGTTCACCGAAAACTCAAATAAGCACATCAACCTGGAGTTTCACAATCGGGATGAGGAGTCAATATCAAGACTTTCATCACTGTGAGTCCCAAAGTGCCAAATGAGAAATGTCTAAAATCCCAAAATGCGAACTTTAACCGAGTTTCTGATACCGAGTCGAGGAGTCTAAGAGTCTATAACTCTTCAATTGCTGGATTCTGAAGTGTCACCGCGAAAACGCCGAAAACCTAAATAGGCAATTTCACCAATCTATTTCGATACCGGTTGGAGGAGCCAAAGAGTCAAGACTCTTCACTGCTTAGAGTCCCGGTTGCCTAAATGTGAAACGCCGAAAAATCCCAAAACATGCACATCAATCGTAGCTCTGGAGCACCGGAGTTGAGTAAGAGCTCCAGCACTCTTCCATCAGCTGTGAGTCCTGGCGTCGTAAATGCAAAATTGTGAAAGCCGCCAGCATATTAGGTATATACGGTCACCACCGGGCGGGTCACATCGCTGAAGAGCTTATAGAGAAGAGCCAAAGAGACAAAGCCCATTTCATAGGTTGTATTGAGAATCAGATGACTCATCACGGTATCCCAAAACACCTAAATGCGGCGCGTGTTCGTAATTCGCCATTCATGGTCATAACCAGTGGTCACATCGATGAAGGCTCAAGGGAGGTGAGGTGGCATCGTAAGATAATCTCCATTCTCGAGATCGGACTTGAGAGACGAGATGCTCTCACCCACAGGAAATCGCTCAAATGCCGGAAATTTAATTTAAAATGGCGAATAAGAGTGAGACCCATCACGATCCAACGGCAAGTGTGCTATTCGAATGATCGAAGGCTATTGTTTCTCTCACGACCATCGGCTTATCCAGTTGTTGACGTCATTTTGAGGTCTACAAAGCAGTAACTGCTAGAAATGACTAATTTTTTTTGCCAGAGGACTCGAAGAAACTTCGTGGTGATCATGGAGAAGTTGAAGAGTCTCCGCGAACTGGCCGCTGGAATGAAGACCTGCTTATAGAGGCGACACGATGGAAGAGCGTTGAAGCCTATAACCGGCTAATAATAGAGAGGATGAGCTCGACCGGTGATGTAGAAAACAGTCTCGACCACTAGAGAGGTTAAGGAATCTAGTATAACACCTGTTGATGATGAATCCATGGGCATAACCACCCAAAAATCCGAGGAATTTGCATGATGATGAGGTAGAGGACTGGACACGAGTAGAACATGCAGAACGTAAAAGAGTGTGTTGATGATTGAGCGAGAGAAGCAGAGCAAAAATTGAAGTGGAAGTGAACAACCCAATGAACAGAACCATGGCACATTGAAGATCATGCAGAGACCGTGTTTTGAGGACGAACAAGGTGCATAGATAGTATAAATAAGCTGCAACGTAGAAGAGATGGGAGTGGTTGTTGAGAGGACTTATGCCAGATGGAGGCGTAGAGCGCAACAATAGAAATGTACACAAGGGGAATGGTGCATTGAAGGACATGGCTTACGTAAAGCATGCGTATGAAGAAGAAACATAGCCATAAGAGGAGCAGAAGATACTGATGCGGTAGAGAAGAGCAAAGCAGTAGCAACGCTGATAAGACCGGTAAAGCCAATATAAATATTTTCTGCATCACGCTGATAAACCTATATAGAAACTCATGCATTTAAGGGTGGTTGATGGTGCTAGGAGGACCGCTTGTCCCCGAGGTTCAAGTGGCGTTTCCATCCGGCTGCTCTAAAACCAGTGTGGCAGAAAAGGGGAGAAACACAAAGGTTCTCCATGGCTGTGTCTAAGTACCGGTACCCGGAAGTTGGTGCTTCCATCCACTGGTGTTGGAACCTAGGGAGTTAGTGTGTTCTCTAGTGGGTGCTAGCAGTCCGGGGAGTCGGTAAGCCCTTCTAGCTTGCGCTAGAGAACGTCTGTAGCTGGAGCTGCCTCTGCCAGGCAGCAGCCTTGCAAAATGTGAGGTTGTAGCCCCAATAAGGGGAGCTTTGGTGCTCATGGGTGGCAGGATAATGTACAGAATGTAAAGATTACTGCATCATAAAGAAGAAGAGGTTTTTACCCCTATGGGTTTCCTCTGTGAACATCTCTGCCTCAGAGCATTTACAGTGAAATGATGTTTAATCTTCTATTGCTTACTTCTCTGCATTTATTGTGATTGTCATTAAGTGCACTGCAAAGAGTTTAAAATAAGCATAATTGTTTAAGTAAGGTAACAACCGATTCACCCCCCAACCCCCTTTGTCCAACAAGACCATGATAGCCTAAAGTATTTTTGGAGCAAAAATTATCATCAAAATAGCAACAAATGTAGGTACTTCAAAATGCAAGGGTTTGATTTGAAATAATCTACAAAAAGAGGAAGGACAATATAGTAGTAGATGCCCTTTCTAGAATAGATGAAGTCTCAAGCTTGTATTCTATTACATTTCTATTCCTGTGTGACTGGAAGAAGCTCACCTTGAATGAAAAAATGACAATAGAACTATAAAAAAATACAATGTATAAAGAAAGGCATGAACTCTATGGAACATTTGGAGGTAGAAGGGTAGAAAGATACGCTAAGGGTTAAGGGTGAATATCAGCCCTCAATCAAAGTTGAAGCAACAAATATTAAGGGAGTCTCATAACTCTACCATGGTAGGACATGCAAGGTTCTTTAAAACATATCAAAGGATTAAAAAATATTTCTCTTGAGAAGGAAAGAAGAAAGATATTCCCAAAAAATTTTGTAAGAGAATGTTAGGTTTACAAAGAAATAAAGGATAGATAGTAAAATCCCTATGTCTACTTTTGCCTTTACACATACCTAATCAAATATGGGAAGATATATCAATGGACTTCATTGCAGGGTTACCAAAATATGAAAGTAAGGATGCCATTTTTTGTGGTAATTGATAGACTCACAAAACATGCACATTTTTATGAATTAAAAATATACAAATGCTTTAAGTGGCATATAAGTTGATGAAGCTGTTCTGCTAATTAATGGTCTTCCTAAAGTAATATTAATTGGTAGAGATCCAAAATTCACAAGAAATATTTTGGAAAGAATTATGGAAGATGAGTGGAACAAAACTAGTTATGAGTTCAACATATCATCCAAATAAAATAGATGGTCAAACAAAAATAGTTAACAAATGTTTGTAGAGGGTTATCTATTATGTTATTCTTCAAACAAACAATCACAATGGATGAATTGCATTTCTTCAACAGTGGTATAATATCCACATACTATCACACACATCTACTAAAATGTCCCTATTTGAGGTCCTTTATTTATATCTAGCTCCTAGTATCTCATACTTTTTGTAAGATAAGTCCAAAGTACATGAAATCTATTCACATATGGAGAATATTAAAGAAACTTTGAAAATTCTTATGGAAAACCTTCAAATGGTGCAAACCATGATGAAGCAACTAGCGTATCAACATCCAAGTGAAAGACAATTCAAGGAGGGATTGGGTATTTTTTACACTACAACCTTATAAGCAATCCACACTTTCAAGCAAAAGAAGAATCATAAATTATCTCCAAAATTTTATGGACCTTACAAGATTATTCGTAAGATTGGACAAGTGGCATATGAGTTAACCCTATTCCTCTCAAAGATTCGCTAAAGTTTCTTCACGTATCTTTCCTAGCATATCAAACTATGTCAAATGAACTTCCGGAATTAGGATGAAGAAGAAGTTGATTATTTGAAACTTGAAAAGTTAAAAAATAAAGCTTCTATCTCTTTGAATAGAAACCATTATGAGTACCTATTCAAGTGGAAGAATATGCCTCTCGAAGAAGCTACGTGGGAAGATGAACAATTCATGATGAAACACCCTTAATTACAAGCTTTGAAGGAAAACCTTTTAAAGTAGCCATGTTAAAGGTCAAGCCCCAGAAAAGGTGTTATGGGCCCTAATCAACATTCATATTGTTAGGCTTCATTCGTTATATTAGCAAGTCGTAGAACCTTTCATTGTTCCATTTCGTTATAATTGTACCCTTTGTCTCCACACACACAACAAGGAGACTAGTCTTAGGATCATATTTTGGTCTTGCAGGAATTTGGGGATGGCATTGTAAAAGGAGACATCCCTCAAAGTGGATTACCTGTATTCTATTGACTTCTACCATTTTCATAAGTTCATGTCATTAGTCTCTTCAAGGCCGCTAAAAGCTCTGCATTGAAGATTGAAACTACTCACCATTGTTTCCTTACCTGGTAATTTCTCTGGTCTGACTCGGTAATTTGAGAGGTGTGTCGTTAGACCTGGTGGAGTCCTGCATGCTGCAGTTGTCCAGCTGTCACCTACCATGAGTTGTAACCTCATTCCATTGACATGTTGTCATGATCCATTGATGGGTTGTCAATGAGATCTAAATCTAGAAGTGGTAAACCCATGTACTATAATTGATATCATGAGATCAATATGAGAAAGAGAATGTACAAAGTATATTCTTCAATTCTTTTCTTGTCTTGTTTGTGCTCTATTGGCTTAATGTAGCACTTTGCCATTAATTTACCTGACTCATGCAATACATTGCACATTCATTATGGAAACTATTTTAGTGACTTAAATATAAATCCACGCCATGTAATACATTAAAATAAATAATCAAGAACCTTCACAACTACATAGGAGGGATGATAAATTATTTGTGGCTACTTGCAAGTAAAGTAGTGAAACTCAAACAAAGAACCCACTAAAATGCCGAATGTCAACTGCCAATAATTCCTATACACCTAAACCTAGATGAGACAAAATTTCAGTGGACCCATAGCTGCTAATACTGTTTATAGTTCGTGGTTCGAGGAGCTGTGTCCTATAGCTAGCCAATCTCTCCACCGCATCAAATCACGGGCTCTCAACCCCAATGAGAATAATAAAGATTCAGGTTGACTAGAATAATAGAGATTAGGGCCTATAGGATTTGGTCATGAGCCAAGAGAAATGGGGATGGGAATCAAACGATGCCTGTGTTTGCAATTTGGAAACGTATGTTCATAGCTCTCCCGGAAAATCTCCTTTGGTACCAGAAACCGTAACTACAATGCTGCATTTCATCCAGTTATCTATTTTGTGATGCATTATTCATGGAACCCATTCAATGGATCCCCATTAGTTATCCATAAAACCATCCAACACACCTCTTTATCTCCAAACAACATATCAGTCTGACCACTCTCGCTGTTCCCTTCCCCATTTCGTAGAAAAGCAAGGGTTATTAAAGGATTATAATGAAATCGTTGTGATTTTTTAAAACCTCGGATCTAGACCTTACTTAACTCACATACGTACAATCGTGTAGGTTAGTAATGATACATCAATTAATATTGAACCAATAGTGGCAGAATGCCTACGATCTCCTATAATTATTTACCCTATTATCGAATACACTTTTCTAATTATCACAATGGATATCTACTTGGCAGTGGTGACTTATAAGAGATGTCGTGGGGATCATGATGTGGTGGATAACTCACTATAGTTGAACCATGAGGCAGTTGTTGACAACAGACTGAGACAACAAGTCACCATGATTAGTGTGTATTAACCCATAAGTATGCCCACAATTTGGCTAATGAAATTCTTGTTGATCCCTTGGCCTTGGTGACTAACATGACAACAATAGAATATTGGTTAATAGTTATGTACACCAACAACATTTGGAAAAGAGAGGCATCCACAAAGTATAGATATTTTTAGTGGCTACTCTTTTTCAAATGGAATTGACAATTAAAATGGCTTTCAAGAAGTGACTACGACTATAGTTCCACAATGAATTTATGATGTATTTCCCACACTCCATAGTGAAGGTACGTTTGTGTTGTCCGCTAGTTGACCTTTTTTTTTATAGCAAAATCTTCAATTTGTAACATATTGTTTGAACTTCAAATGGCCAAAGGCTAGTTTGATGTCAAAGTCTTAGGGATCAAAGAAGCTCTAAAAATTTAGGTGAAGCCAAAGGACAAAAACCATACACCATCTACTTCAACATGGGCAGCGCCTGGAAAGGGTTTGATCCTAATTTATTAAAGAATAGACGCTAATGGAATATTCAACATACGAAGAATAAAGAGTTGAAATCCATACATGATGAATGATATTATAATTGATAATTGAATGAATACGAGATGTTAATTACAATGAGATTTGTGGATGTATACTAGTATGCATTGACTAGTCCCAAAGGTGAAAGGTTGTACCCCTTAGTTAGGTTGTCCTTTAGTTTTTTTTCATTATTGTTGTTGTATTTTACATTCATTATAATTACAAATTGACTAGAAAATAATGAGTCACAAATAAAGGAAATTATCAAACAATAGTAACTAGAGCTCTATGAGCGAGACAAGTGGAAGGAGTTTATCCATTGTCTACGCCAATCCTAACTAGTTCGTGGCCATGGTCCTTAATAGTTTTTAATTTATTCCCAACAACTTTAGTCAAGGAAGCATTAAAGTTCAAACTTTTGAAATGGGAGGTGCATCCTCATTTACTCTGCAAACCCAATGGTACATGCAAATTGTTCAAGAGTAGCTAGTGAGATTCCAATTCATGCGAACTCTTGAGTTTACTATAAAAGTAGATGTTTAGTGCTCTGCAAACGAGTTAGATGTTTCTCCTTTCATAATCATAGTTTTTGAAAGAAATGGTTGATCTTTCCTACCAAGGCTTCAAAATGCTTGTATAGAGGACATGGATAGGAAATCCAAGCAAAACCATTGGAGGCCCTTCATTGTCCTTAGCTTCCACTTTAGTAGCTCTTTCCTCTTGATAGCTTAGTTTCCATCCTCATGGGGACGGAGTTTGGCATCTTCGTCCAAAGGGGAATGTCACTCTTAGGCCCAAAATCTGGCACCCATTTAAACAAAGGCATAATTTCTACAATATCAACTCTCAAATCATAGAATAGACCCACATGGATTTGGAGGGTATAGGTTAAAAAATGGAAATGATGGAAAAAAATTGAAAGATTCCACTAGGTATATCTACAAGAATCAAGAATATTTAAAGCAGTGATTCGAAAAAGAATTGAAAGATTCCACTAGGTATATCTACAAGAATCAAGAATATTTAAAGCAATGATTGGATTTCATGGAGCATGTCTTGTGACATAATTAGATAAATTTAATCAAGAGTTGGACAAATTATACAAAATCACAAGAAGTGATTGGGGACATGGTCTTCCAAATCAAATGCACTCTCTTAGAGCTTGATAGGAGGATCATAAGAGACTTCAAAATTTTGATAGAAGATGTGAGAGAAAGCAAACTTTTGGTCTGTATTGAAAAATCAATGTTAGTGGAAGATTCAACCAATCTAATTAATCCAACAAGCCATATTCAGGGACAAGGATCCAACCTTGGAAATAAGTAACAAATTCAACGAAGTTATTATCCATGGTTTGAAGGTCTATCTATCCCAAGTGCCATACATTTGTGTATGACTAAGGAACACCATTTCTAGTATGAAGATAACCTATGATCATCTCAGTATATACTCATGAAAGAGGCATGTACAAGTTTGTCATATATCTAGGGTAGGCCTATTCTTGGGCATCCTTATGACTGTTGTGGTCATGTGAGACTTCAAAACCCCATACTATGAAAAATAATTGGAAGAACTATGTACATATGAATTCCCTTAGATTGTTGTGTGTCAACTTTAAACCCCATAACTATGGAAAGAAAAGCAAACACTATGAAAAATAATAGCCCTGCACATAGAGAGAATGCATGAAAGATGGGATGTTGTGTGTCAACTTCAAAACCCCATAATTATTGAAAGGAATGCAAACACTGAGAAACAATTGGAAAAACCATGCACATAGAGAGAATGCATGCAAGATGAAATATGATTATCTTATTTAACTGAGAAGATAGTTGGATATGTGTTTGTTGATATAACACAACGAAGAAAAAAATCTTACAATTTAGAAGTAACAAACTGAAATGTAACCTAATGCAATTTACATTTTTACATTGATTTATAACATTAACATTCCTTGTCAGTGTCATGCATTCAGTGAAATGTATTAATAAGCAAAGTTATTGCCAAGTTTTAGTGTAATGTTACATATTCAATATAACATGTTATAATAATGAGCCCAAATAATGAGGCATGGAGTTGGGACCCATATTTGAAGCTTGTCTTATGTTATCAAGAGTGTTCCATAGGGGCACGACCCCCACATTTCCCACATTCTGGGGGCAGGAGGTGCTTGGGGAATTGTTTCCCCATGTCCTTTTGGGGAAAGGCATGGGGAAACATTTCCCCATGTCCCCCTTTTGGGGAAACATTTCCCTAATGCGGGGATGTGTTTCCCCAAAAGGGGGGCATCTAGGCACACCACTCCACCCCCAATTTTTTTGTCCAACAACCCTTTAAGACATAACAAAGATAGGGGATGGAGCTTTGAGGAGTTTGTGACCTTGGTAATTAATGAAAATTTGGCATCCTCCTTTATCTTACCTTTTATATCATTTTACTTAAATTTGTAACATTACCATTAATTGTTTCAGGAAGCTTGAGAGTGGTTCCAACCTCATCGAACTTCATATAAGAAAGTAGAATTTCATATCCCATTCAAAATTCAGTAGACTTTACACTTTTCAGGATTTTAGGATGGGCAGGATTATAGTGTTTCCGCTGGATTGCACAATGATAAATTTGCATGGGATGAAGTGTTAATGTTGGGATTTTATCATTATTATTTTTATTTTTATAGTTTAGAAATGGGAACCCCTATGCTAAGGACACCGACATTCCCCATTCCCCCTGAATTTCCCTAAAATTTGGAGGTGCTCCCACACGTCCCATGTGCATCTCTCCACTCCCACGCTCCCCCATCCAGGAAACTTGGTGGAACGTTGGTTATAAGCATATACAAAAAAGGGAAAAGCAACATGTAAGTAAATATGCAACTACACAAACATAACTTCGCTTCTGAAATTTAATAACAAATCACAAATTTCACGATACATCAATTTCATTGAATTTTGATTTGTCGCCAATTCACCATCAAGAAAAGTTCATGGCTCTGTAGAATTGTTGCAACATTTCTCACATCAAAATGCTCCATGTTGATACAAGAGAACTCGTAACAAAATCTTATCTATCCTTTTTAAGTTTGTTCATAATTAAAATACAAATGAAAACTAAAATAATATCTACAATTGGCATATAAACACTGTATTCAATTTTACCTCTTTACAAATAAAATATATCCAAATTATTCCCAAGCATTTAGGTTCTATTTATTCTTTGTTGGCACATACAAAATCACATAAGAATCTGGTCCATCAAAACGCATCTTATTGGTGATCCCTCTGCACCCAACAATCTTAGGGGCAAGCAATGTAATGAATAAACCCCTGGATCGATGTCATCTAACTTCAAGCCTTCTACCAAAATGATTTCCTGAAATGGCATTTCAAAAAAAAATTAGTGGGCAATTAACACTTAAAATATTTCCTTGCTGTTAAAGTTGATGATATTGGCATGCATTGAAGTGATTATAAACCCTTCCTAGGAATGCATGGCACGCCCCAATACATCAGGAGGAACTGGACAAAAGGAAGCTAACTAATCAAATTTGAACTACAATGAATATATAAAATACTTGGATTTTAAAAGAATGCTACTCTTTTTGGAATATCAATGTCATAGTCATTTACCAATAGTCTGAAACCACAAATATCGAAATCACAAATATGCTATAAATATGATGCGAGTGCATCTCTTTTTATTCGCTCTCAAGTTACTTCGAAGGCAAAGGAAACTGATCTTCGTGTCACTAAAAGACCATAATATGTATCAAATACTTTGTAATATCTATTATTTCTATTACAGCACATTAAATCTCTTGTCTAAAGTCTCATTTCATGAAAAATTATATAGTCTCATTATGTATCAATGGCTTATCTTCTTTGATTGCATATTCTCAGAATCCATCCTTGTAAGTGAAGCATGTGATGTCAATTTGGCGACCCTCAAACTCAGGCAGGGAAGCAGGCCCTTCCTTTTTGGCTAGAAAAACATATTCTTACTGTGTGATTCCTCCAAACCTTCAGCCTTGTGATGCTCTCGATACAATTAAGATAAACTTAGCCTTGTGATGCTCTCGATACAATTAAGACAAACTTATATTGATATTTCTTTTATATTAAATTGAAGAAAATCATCACAAAATGTTAAGTATGCAGTATCTTTGTTTCTTCTTAGCCTCAGATTTAGTATTCTCCCGATTTAGTTTAGGTATCATGTCTTCATCATAAACTTCTGCCACCATGTTGATTTGATCTTTGATATTACATTGTTTACTAGTGTGTCAATACATTTGCACTGTGTGATTTCATCAATGGTGACAGACAGATCTTCCACTGTAATTGAATATATACATGCCACTTTGTTGTTGAAATTTTTTTATCTCAATTTGTAGATGCTCCTTGTCTAATAAAACTTCATTAGTTTTATTAGTCGTTCGGATTTTCCACTTTAATTGATTTTGTGAAGGTTTTCTCATCTAGGTGTGGCCTTTAACCTCAGATAACGTCCTTGATTCAAATGGATCAGTGGATGTCTCCTTATCAATTTTTGGGATTGATGGATCCTTATGCTCGAACTTTTTTTTAATTCCATAAGCAAGAGTTAACTATGATTTTTTTTAATTCCATAAGCAAGAGTTAACTATGATTCCTTAAATGAGCAATTTCCTTGTCCGACAATATTTTGTCAAAAAAATTCTTGACATCTTGCTTCCTCTGTTGTGAGTCTTGGTAACATTGAATTGCAACATCTTGCGGAATTGGTGCTTCGGCCTTAACTTGCAAGTCACAGACTGTTTTCTCCAATTCTTGCAGTTGTTTTTTGAAACCATTTGTCTTGCTAACCTGCTCTTTCAATTTGCATCATAGAATATGCACTTCATATTGAAGATCTTCTTTATCATTTTCAAGATCTTTAATTTTTTCACTCACGGTTCATTTTCCTTATGATTTTCTATTTCCGTTTTAAACAATCAATTTCACAAACAAGGAACTTGTTTTCACTTTGTAAATCAATATTTTTATCATGTTCCTATTTCTGTTTTAAACAATCGATTTCACAAACAAGGAACTTGTTTTCACTTTGTAAATCAATATTTTTATCATGTTCCTCAATCTTTGAGATTTTTTTTTTTAAATTCTTAATATTACTGGCCAATAAGCAAAGAATCCTCTCATCTTATCATCGAACCACATAAACCAGTCATATGCGAGACCTTCTAGATATTTCGAGGCTATTAAAAATTGTTCTGTCATCTTTTGGCAGATGCATCTTGTTATCCCCGATTTCTAGGGATAACTAGGAGATCATGTATCGAGGCCCACAGGTCTTAGACATGGAGTACCGAGAGCAGGATTGACCTAAGCATGGCCCTGGAGGGCCCATCCTTCCTTTTCTTCGCCCGATTTGTCCTGTAAGCAGCAGCAGCATCCGTCACCATCGGCTTGGACTTGCATCAGAGAAGACTCTTGCTCCATGAGGTAATTGGTCCAGGTATCATGGTATGTGTCATGTTTGATCATTATAA
>SNQJ01S0084164.1:0-34672 GCA_010110895.2 Picea sitchensis
CCCACTAAATCATGAAAGCGAGTAATATCCAAACCATTCGGATGCCACCTCACCATGGAAGTTTTTCCTTCTAGAAGATTCGAGAAAACGCTCATTTTTCCCATGTGTAAGCATTCTTGCACCCTGCCTATAGAGAAACCTGTGAACCTCTCGCAACCCAGATATGGTGCAGCCTGTGAGAATCAGGTTTTATCACACCCTGCCTATATAGAATCCTGCACACATCCTCTTTAATAGGGTTTTTACAAAGGAGAATGCAACTTCTTTTCTCAGGAAAAGTTCTTCTCTCTTCTTTCTTCAGGAACTAAGACCACTAACCCCTCTGAAGGCAACAGATAGGTTTACATAATTAACGGTCATAGGGATGATGAAAATAATGTGTAACACTTTCAAGAATCTAGAATTCAAAATTTTTAGGGCGACTCCATTGCCCAAAGACTCAATAGCCTGAAGATTTTATTGGCGACTCCACTCAATATTCAAATGTGATTCAAAGACTCCACTGGAAGATGAGATCCATTGACAGAGGTATGAAAGGACATCATGGGAGAAAACAAGTACCTCAAGTTGATTGTTTTTCAAGACATCATATTTTTTGTTATAAGTTTCCCCTGGTCCTTTCTTGAACATGCTAGAGAAATTTTTTTTTACCTACTGCATTCAAATAATGATCATGAGAGTCTTGCAATTGTATATCCTCCTTCTAAATTTTTACATATATCTCCTCAGTGTATCATTAATTTTGATCAAAATTTTCCATCTGAGCCATGTGATGACCATAACCAAGTTGATGAGACTCATGAAACCATGGCTGATATTTCACCTCTTGTACTTGATCCAACACCCTCCAATATTCAGCATATATACAGACCCTTAAAATTACCTCACATCCTTCATGATTTTCCTCCAAAGCACTATAAGTACCTACTTGTGTTTGATGGAGAACCTGATGCCATCACATCTGAAAAACACATCCAAGATTTTGAACATTTTATAGATTTGTTTGAGATTGATCATGATGATGTTTGTATGAGGTCCTTCTCTCAATCCTTGAAAGGGGATACCAAAGACTGGTTTAAACACTTGCATCCAGAGACAATTATCTCATGGGAGGAATTAAATAATGTATTTTTGAAGTTTTGGGGCAAGAAGAAATCTTTGTATATACAACCTAAAGAGTTCTATGCCTTAAAGAGGCAGAGCAATGAAGCTATTTCTACATCCAGGAGGAGGTTTTCCAGTATTTATTACAATTTTCCCAAAGAAATTCAACCCACTAAAGTTGTTGCCATTCTCCATTATACAACAACTCTTCATCCAGATTTGTCTTTCCTCCGGATGGAAAGAAGACCTAAGTCCTTACAACAAATGTTTAATGATGCTCAGGAAATTCAACACAATATCCAAGCATGTAAACAGATTCAAAAAAGGAGTTAGACGCTAAAGAACATGACAATGAATATGAACAGAAAACAATTGATTTGAATCTAGAGAAGAAAGTTAACAATATCATATGCCCTCTTGAAGTTTTTAATGCCAATGATTTTGCAAAAAATTATATTCCACTTGTTGAAAGAGGAGGTGTTGATTTAGCTTCTGATCCATCCCATGATAAGCAGGGGGCTAATTGTTTTATGTGTTCAATTGTAGACAGTCAAGAAGATGAATTTGCAAATCATCTTGTTGAAGAGTAGGTTGATGTTCCAAGTTTTTTAATGTTAGATGGCATTGCAGATGTTGTTGATTTACCAATATATGATGTATATGATGATGATTGCGATGTTGAATTCCTAGAACAACTAGTTGTATGTTCTCTATCAGAAAATGTTCCTTTTCAGCAGTGTAATGAGAGCAATCAGTCTATATACCACAGTTACAAAGAAGAAAGTACTGAATCAACTAAAGGGAATTCTTTACCTTTATATTTTTATCCATTTAAATTGTTGAAAGAAAATTCTAAGATCATCATTGAAGCAAAGGAATGTGTGTTGATGCCAAATCACACTGATTCACTAAAAAAAATTGACAAGAAATTGAAGCAATCTTCTCATGTGTTTGATGACCCTGTTACTTGTTATGTAGAAGGTCTTGTCAGTTCAAAATTACAGCCATTGGTCGAAGATGAATTTGAAAATGAGTGTGTTCAGCAATCCAAAGAAATTGAAAAATGTGCCTATGACAACAATGAAGAAAATGAAGAAGGTTTTGAATCAGGTGAAAGAACCTTGCCATTGTGTTTTGCTTCTTTCAAATTGCTGAAGAAAAATGTCTATAATGTTTGAAATCAGAAATCCTCTAGGCATGATGTTAAATATGAAGAAAGCAATGGACTTGCAAACAAAAACTATATTCCATTATGTTTTTCTTCCTTTGAATTGTTGAAAGCAAATCATGAGATAATAGAGGAAGCAGGGAAGTCTGACTGCATTCACAGTGGCACTGTTTTACATGAGCAAATTTTTATCAATGAGGAAGAACAACAACCTTCTCATCCATTTAATGATCGTGTTGTTGATTACATGGAAGGTTATTTCGGTTCATATTTGCAGCATGTGCTCAACTACCAGCTTGGAAATAAAGATGATGGTCAATCAATGTCTATGTTAGATATGGATTGATTTCCACCAGGGGTTTCATTTCAGCGAGCATTGTCCTCTGATTCAGAAGTTTGTTATTTCCAATAGTCTCAACATATTTTTCAGCCTCTTGGTGCTAATCAACATGTTAAATCACATGAAAACAAGAATGCAGTGGAAGGGGTGAAACATGATTGTTGTTTTGTGCATGTTTTAGAAGATCCATTTGCAGTTTTGTTGGAGGCAGTAAACAGTCCAAATGTTTTTAATTTTTTGAGATTTGGATTTATAGATGAATTTTTAAATGAATTATCAGTAAAAAGGATTTGGAGCAAGCAAGTGCAAAGAAAACAAACAATGGATAAAATGTTTTCATGGCTGCATTAGCATTATGATTTCACTTGATTGGCAATTCATTTCAACAGTTAGGGTAGGTAGGAGTGTGTGAATAAGCTTGTTGGTCAAACATTTTTCAGTTTGGATTTCCAGTAGTGTGTACAGTAAGATTTTAGCAGTGTATTCAGTGTTCAGTATCCAGTTGAGAGCAGTGTGCAGAGTTTGGTTTTCAACAGACACTGATGACAGGTCGGAGAAGGGTACAGACACATGTTTTGGGAGAAACCCAATGGATCATGCACCAGGTCTATGAGTTCTTTGCTACTTCACGGGGAGTATAGCATCCCCAGTTGGAGCCTATGTTATCACCTGCTAATTTGCATTAATTTTTCCTAAAGCATCTTGTCCTTGTGTTATCTTTCCACTTAGATTTTAAAACTTTTTCTCCAGCTTCGTCAAGCTCACATCACCTAAATCCTTCACTCAATTGATCATACAAAATAGTCATTTCCTTCATAAGTCAAAAATTTGGCAAATATCCCAAACCTATACCTAGCCTTTATGCTTATCTAAATCCATTAGTTCCATCACTTCATTCATTTTTACCCTTATTTTCATATTCTCGTTGAAAATAAAAAATATTGCTTTTATTAAGAAACCTTATTGTATCCACAAAGTCATGTGTTGAGCCTCATATGCCCAAAGTCTTTAGAAAATAGAAAAAAGAGTTTATTATTATTAATATAGATATTTATATTAATATTTGATCCAATATTTAATTTATGGCATTACAAATAATGGGCACTAATCTCAATTTATAATGTGGAAAAGTCAAAGGATGGATGGAGGGCGCACATACATATTGGGCATATAATTAACGTGGAGGTTAATGATGTGAAGGTAGGCCGTGAAAAATACCACTTTCCTTCAGACCGATATAATAAATTCTTCTTCACTGTGAAATTGTTTTACAGAGGTAAAATTTAAATTTTACAAATTAAAGATATTATGAATTAAATGGGAAGATGCACGTGAAAGAAAGACTTGGATAATTTTTTATCCAAAGGTTATACAGAATTAAAAGAAGAAGATAAAATGTATTTTACCAAAGATGGTAAATTGGAAAAAACATGACACAGTAAATGTTTTTCACAGTGAAACGTTAAATTGGAAAAACAAGACACAGTAAATGTTTTTCACAGTGAAATGGTAAGAGTAAATGTTTTTTTACAGTGAAATGGTAAATTGGGGAAACAAGACATACAGGCATGAATTAAATTATGGAAATTTAATTCTACAGGATAGAAAAATATTTGAGAATTGTTTTTATTTCAAATATATTATTCCCTAATATTTAATGAGAATATGGATAAATGGAATTGGATTTGAAGGAGTATAAGTGACATTTCAAAGAGAACTTGGCAGAGGAAGGAGCTGGAGTGTCAGAGGAATCTGCAGGGATCATGAAACGTTTTTTTGAATATTGTCATTTGTAATCACTGTAGAAGCTAAAACGTTTCAGTTTAGCTATTGTAATCAGTTTCTAACTAAAGGAACTTGAAATTGTATAAATGATAGAGGTTTAGAATGTATTAAGTATGGGTAGAAGTGCAAGGGCACCTTTTGTTGTTCAGAACCCCATTGTAATTTGTTGGAGCTGATTTGAATACATATGCAGAGACTTTGAAGTCTCTATGAAAAGATTCTAATGGTGGTGATATGATTTTGTCTCCTTTCATTGAATGTATTTCCTACATTCTTTAATTCCATTTACATTTTCTTCTATTTAAATTGGAGATTTAAAGGCCCATAATTCATCTTATGATGCTCTTGGCTTAAGCAATTTAAACTGTGTGTTTTTTCTTCCTAGCTAATTCAGAATTCATTTCCGTAATGCTCTGATGCAGTTATTTGTTTTATTTTTCCTCTTACACCCTACTTAAATACATTTTGCAACTCAGATTCATTGCCTCATTTAGCCTTTATCCTCTGGAGAGTGTTGTCTGCTGGTCATTGTTTTCATTCACTTTCAGAATTTTGAATCCATAGCCTTGAGTGTCCCTCCCCTTCCTTGCCAACAACTTTATAAAAAAACCCCAAAACAAACCAAATCTAGCCACTGATTATCAAAGAAATACCCAGTGACACGAGAGCCCTCTCTGAGTTGAGCAAGCTAGTGTGCAGCGCTAAAGTAGGTTGAAATAGTTACCTCTGTCATTTTTCTATTTAGTCAGACAAAATTTACAAAGTGCTAACACACCTAATAGATCTTGTCAAGAGGCCAATTTTCTTGAAGCATTTACTAGGGCATTGCCATTGCAACACCCTAGTTTACTTGCTTCGTCTTAGTCATTTTTTCTTCATCATTGAGTTAAAGAGGGAGGAAATTCTACTAAGGCCTAGGGTTACCTACACCTTAGTAGCTAGTTTCCCCTAGTGTTTGATAGTTGGAGCCTTGGGTTACCAACACTCCATCTATTTATCCCTTTTATCTTTGACTCTCCTACTATCATTTTCCTTCAACAGTTGATGCCATATCATTGAATCCATTTTCCCTAAAGCACTAGTCTAAGTCTTTTTTTGAGTGATTGATCAAAACAACCATCAAAAACTATATACCTTGAGCTTCCTACTAGGCATTTCTAACATTATAATAGCCTAACCTACTAACATTATTGATGTTGTTACTAAAGTAATCTACAACCATACATTGCAGCATTAAAAGCTTCTAAAATCAATTGAAAAGGCTGATTAATGCATTTCCTTGTTTGCTTCTAATAAATGCTAGTATCATGATGTTAATGGTTGATTATTCTTAGTCATTTTGAAGCTATTTCAAGGCACTTATCGTGAAGTATTGCCTCATAAATATTGTTGTTATAATTTTATGTTTACTTCATCATTACCAGCCAATTGATTTATTTGAGAAAGTCTATGGTTTTATGAAGTGCTAACCAGCAAGTTGTACTTGCAATATATATAGTTTCTTGTTGCTTTGTTCCAGGAAGGTACACCTTGATATATTATCATTTCATTGGTTATAAAACTAGGAATTTATGACCAGTGGTGACTTGTGAGAAGGGATATTTTTTTATCCATTTTGACCTTGCCTTCTCAAACCCCCAGGTCACCGGGGACATCTCCCTTGGGCATACAACCCTAAATAGAAAGAGGAATCATACTGAGGTGGCAGTGATAGGATAACCTCAAGTTCTGCCAATTTTCTTTCCTTTTACCTTCAATTTTATCAAAGTACAAATTGTGTGATAAAATTTTGGCACCATTGTTGGGGAACACTGAGTCAATTCTCCTCAAAGACAACACTTTTCGGTAAGCCTTTCCTCAAAAGCCTTACTTTGCAAAGATTACCTAGTGAATCAATTGAGGGTGATTCCCTCATCCCTTTAATAGTTTCAAGAAAATTATCTGGTGACTCCACTAACCTTTTCCTATGTGCCACCTTACTCTCAATTCTGTGATATTTCCAAGTTATGGTATCATGGCATCCTGGGAACAAGTGTATCCGACTATTTATTTTATAATTCTTCAAGGATACCCGACTTGTTTTGATACAAAATGGTTAAGAAACCCTCCAAGATTTTAAGGGGGCCTCCCAATTCCTCACATTGTAAACATTTTGAAATATATAAGCGAGATAGAATTGGGAAGGGAGGATGTTCTGGTAAAATTATTCATACTTTCTCTACCATCCTCTTTGCAATATTGGTTCAAAGGTTGTTGCGAAAATACGGGTATATCATCTCTCGTACACCTCATCAGTAGGTTATTGACTTTGTCAAACCACATTTCCAAAAATATGAAGATGCCATTCAAAATCTCACATTAGCCTTAGAGGACGAAGGATTCACCACTGAGATTGTGTAAGATCTGAGGGATGTATATCATGATCAATACCAAGAACCTTCTCATATAGAAGAAGAGATTTATGAAGAAAATTGTCAACCCCTTGAAGAGGAGAAAGATTTCTCCCATGATTCGACAGAATGCAATGAAGATATAACTAGAGAAGTGAATTATGAGGATGAAGCACCGATAATCGCTCCTCCATCCGATGAAGCTCTCCAAGATCCTATCTCTCCCACACAATATGAAGTGAATGAGGTGAGTCATTTTCCTTTCCAATTTTTTGATGATACCTTATTCTATGATTCAGACAGTGAAGAAAAAATGGAACCCTTAGACAAGCTAGAATATGTAGAGGCAAGTCTTCCATTTGATGAAGATATCCAAATACTCGAAGCTCCTGCACAGGAAGATGTAAGCAAGGAGAGTTACTTCTCTTTCCAAATTTTTAATGATTCTCTATCTTATGATGTGGAAAGTTAAGAAGTATTGGATGTTCTAACCCCTTCATGTTATGATGAATATGATGCCTTTGTTGATAATATTGATGAATTCATACATGTCGGGAAGTGTAAATTGGATGTGACTGGATATGATGGGGATCCCATTTATGACATTGAGGGTCGTTTCCAAAATTTTCCTTTACATAAGATTTTTTTGAAGTCGAATGTTATGGGGGTCAACGGAATCATAAAGCAATGATGATTCTCTCTATGTCATCCGAGACTCCTCATTGAAAAGAAAATGAGAGTCAAGATACTGTCGCCCTTCTAGAAACTGTATTGATGTCGACATGAAGGGAGACGTGACGCCAAGAATCTAAGGGCTTCTTGAAATCCACTAAGTAATAGATGATATCAAGTACTGACAAGTAACATGAATGAATTGAAGATGTTATGGGACTCAAGACTGCCCTTGGTTGGGGTGTTGAGGGATGATTGGAAACAACTGTAAAACTGGATCTAGTGTCAGGGGGACAACTAGATATGGGGTTAAACTGTGCCAGAGGATAACAAAGTGGGAAAACTCAAAGATCGGGGGTAAAGGGACTTTGGGATACTTGGGGTTGGTTAACAATGTCGGTATGAAAAAAGGGTGGATTCCCCAACCAAGGGTGACATGGGTTGTTTTTCCAAGTAAAATAAGGCCATCGCGGATGACGATGAAAAATCTATGTATATGATGGAAACAATGGATTTATACAATTACCAAAGAAATAAAGAATAATTTGGGTTGAGTATACAGAGACAGAAATGGGTGCCCCAATGAAATATGGCTTGGCCTATTTAGAGAACAAGTTTGTGAAATATAACTGGTGGAGGGTTGGGGCGCCATGGGTGGGTTTTTGTATTAGGTAGGTGGATGGAGGACAATCTGCAGATGGGAAAAATGATGGTGGATGAGATGGAGGGATAATGAAACTATGGGGGTGAAGTCAATAGAACCAAGTGTGAGATAATATGACCTGGGAGTCCATTGGGAAGGTTAGCAATATGATGAGAAGAAGTATGAGGTTCATTCTTGGAAGTGAAAAATACTATCGGGACTCCCAATCATAGGGGGTGAAAGAAGCATGAGTGTCAATTTGCCGAGGGGAACTATGAATGGGAAAACTCATGTGGGGGGGAGTGCTACTGGTTGAAAGTACCAAAATGTGGCAGAGGTAAAGATATTGCAGAGCCAGATGTAGGGACCCTAAAGGAAAATGTTAGAGGGTGTGACTCGGATATGAAATTGATTTACAGAGGGAATAATTTACATGATAGTGTCGAACATATACCTGAAGAGGCTATAAAGCTTGTTGAACACGTACCTGCACAGAAAAAACCAAATACCCAATGTGAACAATATCTCATGATAAAGAACATATAACATCTATTTAATAAAACTGAAAGTGCGCATTTGTACCTAAATGTGGTGTGAGAAAAATGATCCTCCAGGGAAAAGTGTAGATGATCACCCGGAGAATGTGAATGTGTAGATGGCTAGATCAGGATCTCGTGGCTGAGAATGGATCGGAAAGCGAAGGCTCTCAGATGCTGTAACAGAGTGTGGCAGTATGGAAAAAGGGGCTATATATGGATGGTAGGCCCACAATGCCACCTCATTTGTACCTATCATTATTGTTGACCTGACGATAGAGCTGTGAGGAGATTTTGAGATTACGAAAGTGTGAAGCTACCGATCTAGGAGCGGCGAGGGACAGGTTAGTGGTCCTATCATCCTACACATTGTGAATTTGATAGATTGTAGGGAGGGGTTGTATGGAGGGTTGTACAAGGGTTTTTAAGGGTAGAGGCCCACAAATGCACGGGAAAATGGGGCATACCCACACACGTGTGCATGGGTAAAACTTAGTTTCCTGCACATTATGAGCAGGTTTTTCCTTCACAGTCATGCACCGAGCAGTGCACAACTATGGTGAGGAAACACGTGAATAATGTGTGGTTGTCCTTGACACAACTGCTCATGTGAGTGTGTGGGTAGGACATATAGACATGCATGGGATGCACACCTATATGACTGACAGTTGTGCACCCATGCATGGTTGTGAGCATGATAGTTGTGTATTAATGCACAACTGTGGGAAGAACAGTCGTGCATTGATGCACAACTAGTTGGGAAAACCTCATGCACTGTGTGTAGACTCATGGGTGTAGTTTTTTGAATATTTTATGAATTTTGATGGATGTTGAGGCTGATCCACTGGTGAGAGCCCGATTAGGGCCGGTTGTGATAGGCTGGGAGGGCGTAGCCTGGAGTTCATAGACACTTGACATCCTGCGGGTTGCTCAAGTTTTTTGACTGCGCCTTGATACATTCGCAGGAGTTCCTGTTACAGTTTTTTATTAGGATGTGGAGCACTGGTCTGTAGTGATTCATTGTGAGGGCGGATTATCTCACGTTCTCTGTGATAGATGACATGTACTTTTTGACAGGACTCCCATTCTGTGGGAGAGCCCTAGCCGTTGACCCCCATCTGCCAAGGGAGGATCGCATGGAGACCATGACAGCTCGACATTGTTCCAGGATGAACCCTATATAGAGTTCAGTGATTCGTATTGAGACCATCGATGACTCATTAACCGAGTGCATCATGGCCATGGTGGTGAGGATCTATGGATCCTTGGGTACTCAACGGATCACTGGTGTTCAGCTGAGGGTGGTGGAGTAGGTCCTGTATGGGGACCTATTTGCATGGGGTGTGATGATGCACACCAAGATGATGTCTCAATTGAACCGGTGTCGGCGTGCCGACTCCGGTGACTTTTCATTCGGGTCAGTTTTGGTGGCCTGACTTTTGGAGAGGGTGCCTTTATTGTGCCTGAGGATTTTGATGGATATATCATCACGGTGAGAGCCACGATTGATGCGATAGGCACATGTGTTGACCCATCATGGAGGAGAGAAGGGTGGCCACGATCTCACGAGTTTGGCATCATATGCCACAGGTTATTCTTAGATATCCATACACTAGTATGGATTACAGATAGGACCCAAATATGGTGCTACCTCCTGGGGAGGATTGGGTCCAGAGAGGTATGTGTTGTCTCTGTTTTTGTCATTTTTGTAGATAGTATTTATCAGACATGTATATGGATTCTAACATTATATCTAGTGTTGTTTTGCAGATGTTGGACCCTGGGGATGAGAGGCATAGGTTGTCAAGGCTAACTCGATGGGAGTCTTCTCGACAAGAGCCTGCAGGGCTGAGGGCTGGGCAGAGGCACTGGCGAGACGACGGTAGTGCTGGACCAGTTAGAGAGCCATAGGTAGATGCTTGACTACCTTATAGGGTCTGCACCAACGGTTGGAGTGGGTCCTGTAGGGAGTTATTGAGGGCATATGGGACCACATCTAGGATGAGGAGGTCCTAGACCAATTTGTGGGGGTACCAGTAGAGTGGCAGGCATTGATCCATAGAGTAGCAGTGGCAAGGGTAGCGATGACAGGTCAACAGCCTCCTGCATCTAGAGGGCCCCTAGCTGGTAGGGAACTTATGACTGACAGAGGACCCAGGGGGGAGCTCTAGGGGCACCTTGAGTGTCGATTTTTGTATGTACGGGTTTGGGAGCCTGTTTTTTGTAGAGGGTAGTTGATACCCATTTTTGTACTCCTAGGGATGAGGGGACTCATGAGCCTACGAGCCTTTGTATATCTATATTTTTTTTAAAACATTGGGGACCTTGATGATGCTATATATATGATGGATACATTTTTTATCATTCATGTCTTTATGTATTATTTTTTTATGATGTATGATGTCTATTGCTATGTGTTTTGGCAAATGTATGATGTTGTGTGTATGATGTTGTTTAATGTGATAAATGTCAATCTAATACTAGGTTAGCCATTTCTTAAGTGGTTTCTCTAAGCACATGAAAGGAGACAAGAGTAAGTTTGAATTCCCAACTGAAGAAAAAGGTGGTAATGTTACTTTTGGAAACAATTCTCCAGCTAGAATTAGAGGAAAATGAACTGTTGTACTAGATGAAGATAAGAAGGGAAAGACCAAAGAAAAAAATGTGTTGTATGTAGATGGTCTAAAACATAACTTGTTGAGTGTAAGTCAAATGTGTGACCAAGGACACAATGTTCTCTTTCATTCAAAAGGTTTTAAGGTAATGAATACAAATATAGGAAAGACTATTGTCAAGGAAGTCATAAATTTTTTCATAATTTAAGATCAAAAAATGCCAAGAATCATGCAATTCTGCTACTTCAAATGCAAGGATGCCCCCAATCTAATATAAAGCAAGAAGTTAAATCTTTTTGTTTCAAAAATTTCACTAAAAGAAATGATGAACTTTCTTAAAACAAATAAACACAAACTAAAAGTTTTCTTTTAAAGCGAACTATTCAGAATAAATATGATCTTTCCCTAAACAATCCTAAAGAAAACACACGCTTTGCAATTGAAAGATACTCAAAGTAAGAGACTAATCCTTCAAAACCAAACAAAGCCAGTGTGGCTAAAAGTAACTCAAAGAATGTCAAGCATACTGTAAACAGATCAATATAGGCTCCAAAAGCTCAATCCAGTTGATCAAAGAAAAACTAGGTCATCAAAGATGACAAGACCTAATCCAAAAAAGTTTACAAACAAGTTTGCATCCTAGCAATAGACTACAGTGCGAGAATTAGGTATTCTCGCAGGCTATACACTAGTAGGGTGTGAGAAGTTCGCACTGGATCTAACAACAGGGTGCGGAAATCAATGGTTTTCACAGGCTGTAGAGAGGTACAGTGGGCGAATGTCTGTAATCAAAGAAAATTTTGAAAAGGGACAGGGAATCTAAGTGAACCTCTAGATCCAGAGAGTCTAGATGGATTTGCCACCAGAAAACAAGCAATCAAAGGAAGGGAAACTAGAATAACTAGGAAATAATTCGTTCCCCAGTGGAGTCACCAACTTTTTTATCGGATAAATGAGTAGGTGCGGACACTAACAAATCTCCCTAGATCCACCTAGATCTAGAACAAAACACACCAGAACATGACACTTTCCTTAATTTTTAAATACTGAATTTACTAACTAAAGAGGGATAGGTGACATACTGTTTAAACGTTGCTTCCTCTCGCTATCGCCATCCTAGCTCCATTCCAACACTCATACAATGATGATCCTGCAAAAGAACGCAACCAACCAAAGTGATAGTAATAGCATAAACTCAATATAAACCTATGTATGTGATCAAGGAATCATACAATAAAACACAACAATATTTATAGGAAAGAATCATATTACTGTATCATATAAAATGTGAAAGAGAGATTACAACCATGGCCTTGATGTCATAAGGTCCCTTCCAACTGTCCTTCATTCCCCACACACTTCTTGCACCAAGGATTCTGAGACCATGGATCTGATAACTACTCACAATCTATCTTGACAAAGAAAATCTCAAAGCCACTCTAACCAAGCTAACAATCCCAAGCCAAAAACAACTTATCCCTTCTCCATGAGAGCTCCTCTCCTTTTATAAGTTGAAGAGAATAAGGTGAGGAGGTCAACTTATCCCTTCTCCATGAGAGCTCCTCTCCTTTATAAGCTGAAGAAGATATGAGAGGTTAGGTTGATCCCACCAAATCATGAAAGTGAGTAAGATCCAAACCATTCGAATGCCACCTCACCATGGAAGTTTCTCCTTCTAGAAGATTTGAGAAAACACTTGTTTTTTCCACGTGTAAGCATTCTCACACTCTGCCTATAGAGTAACCTGCGAACCTCTCGCAACCCAGCTATGGTGCAGCCTGGTAGAATTAGGCATTCTCACACCCTGCCTATATAGCAACCTATGAACATCCTCTTTAATAGGGTTTTTACAAAAGAGAATGCAACTTCTTTTCTCAGGAAAAGTTCTTCTCTCTTCTTTCTTCAACAACTTAGGCCACTAACCCCTCTGAAGGAAACATATAGGTTTACATCATTAACGGTCATAGGGATGATGAAAATAATGTGTAACACTTTCAAGAATCTAGAATTCAAAATTTTCACGACGAATCCACTGTCCAAAGACTCAATAGCCTGAAGATTTTATTGGCGACTCCACTCAATCTTCAAATGTGATTCAGAGACTCCACTGGAGGATGAGATCCATTGACAGAGGTATGAAAGGACATCATGGGAGAAAACAAGTACCTCTAGTTGATTTTTTTCCAAGACATAATATTTTTTGTTATAAGTTTCCTCTGGTCCTTTCTTGAACATGCTAGACAAATTTTTTTTTGCCTACTGCATTCAAATGATGATCATGAGAGTCTTGCAATTGTATATCATCCTTCTAAATTTGTACATATATCTCCTCAGTGTATCATTAATTTTGATCAAAATTTTCCATCTGAGCCATGTGATGACCATAACCAAGTTGATGAGACTCATGAAAACAAGGCTGATATTTCACCTCTTGTACTTGATCCAACACCCTCCAATATTCATCATAGATATAGACCCTTAAAATTACCTCACATCCTTCATGATTTTCCTCCAAAGCACTATAAGTACCTACTTGTGTTTGATGGAGAACTTGATGCCATCACATCTGAAAAACACATCCAAGATTTTGAACATTTTATAGATTTGTTTGAGATTGATCATGATGATGTTTGTATGAGGTCCTTCTTTCAATCCTTGAAAGGGGATACCAAAGACTGGTTTAAGAACTTGCATCCAGAGACAATTAGCTCATGGGAGGAATTGAAGAATGTATTTTTGAAGTCTTGGGGCAAGAAGAAATCTTTGGATATACAACCTACAGAGTTCTATGCCTTAAAGAGGCAGAGCAATGAAGCTATTTCTACATTCAATAGGAGGTTTTCCATTATTTATTACAATTTTCCCAAAGAAATTCAACCCACTAAAGCTGCTGCCATTCTCCATTATACAACAACTCTTCATCCAGATTTGTCTTTCCTCCTAATGGAAAGAAGACCTAAGTCCTTACAACAAATGTTTAATGCTGCTCAGGAGATTCAACACAATATCCAAGCATGTAAACGGATTCAAAATGAGGAGTTAGATGCTAAAGTACATGACAATGAATATGAATAGAAAACAGTTGATTTGAATCTAGAGCAGAAAGTTAACAATATCATATGCCCTCTTGAAGTTTTTAATGCCGATGATTTTGCAAAAAATTATATTCCACTTGTTGAAAGAGGAGGTGTTGATTTAGCTTCTGATCCATCCCATGATAAGCAGGGGGCTAATTCTTTTATGTATTCATTTGTAGACAGTCAAGAAGATGAATTTGCAAATCATCTTGTTGAAGAGAAGGTTGATGTTCCAAGTTTTTTCTTGTTAGATGGCATTGCAGATGTTGCTAATTTACCAATATATGATGTATATGATGATGATTGTGATGTTGACTTCCTAGAACAACTAGTTGTATGTTCTCTTTCAGAAAATTTTCCTTTTCAGCAGTGTAATGAGAGCAATCAGTCTACATATCACAGTTACAAAGAAGAAAGTACACAATCATCTAAAGGGAATCCTTTACCTTTATATTTTTCTCCATTTAAATTGTTGAAAGAAAATTCTAAGATCATCATTGAAGCAAAGGAATGTGTGTTGATGCCAAATCACACTGATTCACTAAAAAAAATTGACAAGAAATTGCAGCAATCTTCTCATGTGTTTGATGACCCCGTTACTTGTTATGTAGAAGGTCTTGTCAGTTCAAAATTACAGCCATTGGTTGAAGATGAATCTGAAAATGAGTGTGTTGAACAATCCAAAGAAATTGAAAAATGTGCCTATGACAACAATGAAGAAAATGAAGAAGGTTTTGAATCAGGTGAAAGAACCTTGCCATTGTGTTTTACTTCTTTCAAATTGCTGAAGCAAAATGTCGATAATGTTTGAAATCAGAAATCCTCTAGGCATGATGTTAAATATGAAGAAAGCATTGGACTTGCAAACGAAAACTATCTTACATTATGTTTCTCTTCCTTTGAATTGTTGAAAGCAAATAATGAGATAACAGAGGAAGCAAGGAAGTCTAACTGCATTCACAGTGGCACTGTTTTACATGAGAAAATTTTATCAATGAGGAAGAAAAACAACCTTCTCATCTATTTAATGATCGTGTTGTTGATTACATGGAAGGTTATTTTGGTTCATATTTGCAGCATGTGCTCAACTACCAGCTTGGAAATAAAGATGATGGTCAATCAACGTCTGTGTTAGATATGGATTGATTTTCACCAGGGGTTTCATTTCAGCGAGCATTGTCCTCTGATTTAGAAGTTTGTTATTTCCAACAGTCTCAACATATTTTTCAGCCTCTTGGTGCTAATCAACATGTTAAATCACATGAAAACAAGAATGCAGTGGAAGGAGTGAAACATGATTGTTGTTTTGTGCATGTTTTAGAAGATCCATTTGCAGTTTTGTTGGAGGCAGTAAACAATCCAAATGTTTTTAATTTTTTGAGATTTGGATTTATAGATGAATTTTTAAATGAATTATCAGTAAAAAGGATTTGGAGCAAGCAAGTGCAAAGAAAACAAACAATGGATAAAATGTTGTCATGGCTGCATTGGCATTATGATTTCACTTGATTGACAATTCATTTCAATAGTTAGGGTAGGTAGGAGTGTGTGGATAAGCTTGTTGGTCAAGCATTTTTCAGTTTGGATTTCCAGTAGTGTGTACAGTAAGATTTTAGCAGTGTATTCAGTGTTCAGTATCCAGTTGAGAGCAGTGTGCAGAGTTTGGTTTTCAATAGACACTGATGACAGGTCAGAGAACGATACACACACATGTTTTGGGAGCAGCCCAATGGATCAGGCACCAAGTCTATGAGTTCTTTGCTACTTCACAAAGAGGATAACATCCCCAGTTGGAGCCTATGTTATCACCTGCTAATTTGCATTAATTTTTCCTAAAGCATCTTTTCCTTGTGTTATCTTTCCACTTAGATTTTAAATTTTTTTCACCATCTTCGTCAAGCTCCCATCACCTAAATCCTTCACTCAACTGATCATAAAAAAATAGTCATTTCCTTCATAAGTAAAAAATTGGCAAATATCCCAAACCTATACCTAGCCTTAATGCTTATCTAAATCCCTTAGTTCCATCACTTCATTCATTTTTACCCTTATTTTCATATTCTCGTTGAAAATAAAAAATATTCCTTTTCTTAAGAACCCTTATCGTATCCACAAAGTCATGTGTTGAGCCTCATATGCCCAAAGTCTTTAGAAAATAGAAAAAGGAGTTTATTATTATTAATATAAATATTTATATTAATATTTGATCCAATATTTAATTTATGGCATTACAAATCATGGGCACTAATCTGAATTTATAATGTGGAAAAGTTAAAGGATGGATGGAGGGCGCACATACATATTGGGCATAGAATTAACATGGAGGTTAATGATGTGAAGGCAGACCACAAACAATACCATGGTTTTGGTGATTGGACATGTGTTTTTACGTGGTGAATATCGGGGGAAAAAGTGGGTAAACTCCAAACCACTTTCCTTCAGACCGATATAATAAATTCTTCCTCACTGTGAAATTGTTTTACACAGGTAAAATTTAAATTTTACAAATTAAAGATATTATGAATTAAATGGGAAGATGCACGTGAAAGAAAGACTTGGATCATTTTTTTTCCAAAGGTTATACAGAATTAAAACAAGAAGATAAAAGGTATTTTACCAAAGATGGTAAATTGGAAAAAACATGACATAGTAAATGTTTTTCACAATGAAACGTTAAATTGGAAAAACAAGACACGGTCAATGTTTTTCATAGTGAAATGGTAATAGTAAATGTTTTTTACAGTGAAATGGTAAATTGGGAAAACAAGACATACGCATGAATTAAATTATGGAAATTTAATTCTACAGGATAGAAAAATATTTGAGAATTATTTTTATTTCAAATATATTATTCCCTAATATTTAATGAGAATATGGATAAACAGAATTGGATTTGAAGGAGTATAAGTGACATTTCGAAGAGAACTTGGCAGAGGAAGGAGCTGGAGCATCAGAGGAATCTGCAGGGATTGTGAAATGTTTTTCTGAATATTGTCATTTGTAATCATTGTGGAAGCTGAAACGTTTCAGTTAAGCTATTGTAATCAATTTCTAACTAAAAGAACTTGAAATTGTATAAATGATAGAGGTTTAGAATGTATTAAGTGTGGGCAGAAGTTCAAGGGCACCTTTTTGTTGTTCAAAACCCCATTGTAATTTGTTGGAGCTAATTTGAATACTTATGCAAAAACTTTGAAGTCTCTATGAAAAGATTCTAATGGTGGTGATATGAGTTTGTCTCCTTTCATTGTATGTATTTCGCGTGTTCTTTAATTCCATTTACATTTTCTTCTGTTTAAATTGGAGATTTAAAGACCCATAATTCATCTTATGATGCTCTTGGCTTAAGCAATTTAAATTGTGTTTTTTCTTCCTAGCTAATTTGGAATTCATTTCCATAATGCGCTGATGTAGTTATTTGTTTTCTTTTTCCTCTTACACCCTACTTAAATACATTTTGCAACTCAGATTCAATGCCTCATTTAGCCATTATCCTCTGAAGAGTTTTTTCGACTGGTCATTGTTTTCATTCACTTTCAGAATTTTGACTCCATAGCCCTGAGTGTCCTTCCCCTTCCTTGCCAACAACTTTATAAAAAAACACCAAAACAAACCAAATCTAGCCACTGATTATCAAAGAAATACCTAGTGACATGAGAGAGCCCTCTCTGAGTTGAGCAGGCTAATGCACAATTCTAAAGTAGGTTGAAACAATTACCTTTGTCATTTTTCTATTCAGCTAGACAAAATTTATAGAGTGCTAACACACCTAATAGATCTTGTCAAGAGGCCAATTTTCTTGAAGCATTTGCTAGGGCATTGCCATTGCAACACCCTAGTTTACTTGCTTCGTCTTAGTCATTTTTGCTTCATCATTGAGTTAAAGAGGAGGAAATTCTACTAAGGCCTAGGGTTACCTACACCTTAGTAGCTAGTTTCCCCTAGGGTTTGATAGTTGGAGCCTTGGGTTACCAACACTCCATCTAGTTATCCCTCTTATATTTGACTCTCCTACTATCATTTTCCTTCAACATTTGATAGCATATAATTGACTCCATTTTCCCTAAAGCACTAGTCTAAGTCTTTTTTTGAGTGATTGATCAAAACAACCATTAAAACCTATACCTTGAGCTTCATACTAACCATTTCTAACATTATAATAGCCTAACCTACTAACAATATTGATGTTGTTTCTAAAGTAATCTACAACCATACATTGCAGCATTAAAAGCTTCTAAAATCAATTGAAAAGGCTGATTAATGCATTTCCTTGTTTGCTTCTAATAAATGCTAGTATAATGATGTTAATGGTTGATTATTCTTAGTCATTTTGAAGCTATTTCAAGGCACTTATCGTGAAATATTGCCTCATAAATATTGTTGTTATAATTTTATGTTTACTTCATCATTATCAGCCAATTTCTTTATTTGAGAAAGTCTATGATTTTATGAAGTGCTAACCAACAAGTTGTACTTGCAATATATATAGTTTCTTGTTGCTTTGTTTCGAGAAGGTACACCTTGATATATTATCATTTCATTGGTTATAAAACTGGGACATTATGATCAGTGGTGACTTGTGAGAAGGGACATTTTTTTAGCCATTTTGACCTTGCCTTCTCAAACCCCTAGGTCACCGGGGACGTCTCCCTTGGGCGTACAACCCTAAATAGAAAGAGGAATCATATTGAGGTGAAAATGATAGGATAACCTCAAGTTATGCCAATTTTCTTTCCTTTTACCTTCCCTTTTATCAAAGTACAAATTGTGCAATAAAAGTTTGGTGCCATTGTTGGGGAACACTGAGTCAATTCTCCTCAAAGACAACAGTTTTCAGTAAGCCTTTCCTCAAAAGCCTTACTTTGCAAAGATTACCTAGTGAATCCATTGAGGGTGATTCCCTCATCCCTTTGATAGTTTCAAGAAAATTATCTGGCGACTCCACTAACCTTTTCCTATGCGCAACCTCACTCTCAATTCTGTGATATTTCCAAGTTATGGAATCATGGCATCCTGGGAACAAGTGTATCCGACTATTTATTTTAAAATTCTTCAAGGATACCCGACTTGTTTTGATACAAAATGATTAAGAAACCATCCAAGATTTTAAGGGGTGATCCCAATTCCTCACATTGTAAACATTTTGAAATATATAAGTGAGATAGAGTTGGGAGGGGAGGATGTTCTGGTAAAATTATTCATACTTTCTCTACCATCCTCTTTGCAATATTGGTTCAAAGGTTGTTTCGAAGATAGGGGTATATCATATCTCATACACCTCATCAGTAGGTTTATTGACTTTGTCAAACCACATTGCCAAACATATGAAGATGCCATTCAAAATCTCACATTAGCCTTAGAGGACGAAGGATTCACCACTGAGATTTTGGAAGATCCGAGGGATGTATATCATGATCAATACCAAGAACTTTCTCATATAGAAGAAGAGATTTATGAAGAAAATTGTCAACCCCTTGAAGAGGAGAAAGATTTCTCCCATGATTCGATAGAATGCAATGAATATATAACTAGAGAAGTGAATTATGAGGATGAAGCACTGGTAATCGCTCATCCATCCGACGAAGCTCTCCAAGATCCTATCTCTCCCACACAATATGAAGTGAATGAGGTGAGTCATTTTCCTTTCCAATTTTTTGATGATACATTATTCTATGATTCAGACAGTGAAGAAAAAATGGAACCCTTGGACAAGCTAGAAGATGTAGAGGCAAGTCTTCCATTTGATGAAGATATCCAAATACTCGAAGCTCCTGCACAGGAAGATGTAAGAAACGAGAGTTACTTCTCTTTCCAAATTTTTAATGATTCTCTATCTTATGATGTGGAAAGTTAAGAAGTATTGGATGTTCTAACCCCTTCATGTTATGATGAATATGATGACTTTGTTGATAATATTGATGAATTCATACATGTCGGGAAGCATAAATTGGATGTGATTGGATATGATGGGGATCCCATTTATGACATTGAGGGTCGTTTCCAAAAGTTTCCTTTACATGAGATTTTGTTGAAGTTGAATATTATGGGGGTCAACGGAATCATAAAGCAATGATGATTCTCTCTATGTCATCCAAGACTCCTCATTGAAAAGGCAATGAGAGTTAGGATATTGTCGCCCTTCTAGAAACTGTGTTGATGTCGACATGAAGGGAGACGTGACACTAAGAATCCAAGGGCTTCTTGAAATCCACTAAGTAATAGATGATATCAGGTACTGACAAGTAACACGAACGAATTGAAGATGTTGTGGGACTCAAGACTGCCCTTGGTTGGGGTGTTGAGGGATGATTGGAAACAACTGTAAAACTAGATCTAGCGTCAGGGGGACAACTAGATATGGGGTTAAACTATACCAGAGAATAACAAAGTGGGAAAACTCAAAGATTGGGGGTAAAGGGACTTTGGGATACTTGGGGTTTGTTAACAATGTCAGTATGAAAAAAGGGGTGGATGCCCCAACCAAGGGCGACATGGGTTGTTTTTCCAAGTAAAATAATGCCATCGCAGATGACGATGAAAAATCTATGTATATGATGGAAACAATGGATTTATACAATTACCAAAGAAATAAAGAATAATTTGGGTTGAGTATACAGAGACAGAAACGGGTGCCCCAATGAAATATGGCTTGGCCTATTTAGAGCACAAGTTTGTGAAAGATAACTGGTGGAGGGTTGGGGCACCATGGGTGGGTTTTTGTATTAGGTAGGTGGATGGAGGACAATCTGCAGATGGGAAAAATGATGGTGGATGAGATGGAGGGCTAATGAAACTATGGGGGTGAAGTCAATAGAATCAAGTGTGAGATAATATGACCTGGGAGTCCATTGGGAAGGTTAGCAATATGATGAGAAGAAGTATGGGGTTCATTCTTGGAAGTGAAAAATACTATCGGGACTCCCATTCATAGGGGGTGAAATCAGCATGAGTGTCAATTTGCCGAGGGGAACTATGAATGGGAAAACTCATGTGGGGGGGAGTGCTACTGGTTGAAAGTACCAAAATGTGGCAGAGGTAAAGATATTGTAGAGCCAGATGTAGGGACCCTAAAGGCAAATGTTAGAGGGTGTGACTCGGATATGAAATTGATTTACAGAGGGATCAATAATTTACATGCTAGTGTCGAACATATACCTGAAGAGGCTATAATGCTTGTTGAAGACATACCTACACTCAAAAAACCAAATACCCAATGTGAACAATATCTCATGATAAAGAACATATAACATCTATTTAATAAAACTGAAAGTGTGCATTTGTACCTAAACGTGGTGTGAGAAAAATGCTCCTCCAGGGAAAAGTGCAAATGATCACCCGGAGAATGTGAATGTGTAGATGGCTAGATCAGGATCTCGTGGATGAGAATGGATCGAAAAGCGAGGGCTCTGGGATCCTGTAACAGAGTGTGGCAGTATGGAAAAAGGGGCTATATATGGATGGTAGGCCCACAATGCCACCTCATTTGTACCTATCACTATTGTTGACTTGACGATATAGCTGTGAGGAGATTTCGAGATTACGAAAGTGTGAGGCTACTGATCTAGGAGCGACGAGGGATAGGTTAGTGGTCCTATCATCCTACACATTGTGAATTTGATAGATTGTAGGGAGGGGTTGTACAGAGGGTTCTACAGGGATTTTTAAGGGTAGAGGCCCACAAATGCATGAGAAAATGGGGAATACCCACACACTTGTGCACGGGTAAAACTTAGTTTCCCGCACATTATGAGCAGATTTTTCCTTCACAGTCACGTACTGAGAAGTGCGCAACTATGGTGAGGAAACGCGCGAATAATGTGTGGTTGTGCTTGACACAACCGCGCATGTGAGTGTGTGGGTAGGACATATAGGCACACATGGGATGTGCACCTATACGACTGGCAGTTGTGCACCCATGCACGGTTGTGAGCATGACAGTTGTGTATTAATGCACAACTGTGGGAAGAACATTCGTGCATTGATGCGCAACTAGTTGGGAAAACATCATGCACTGTGTGTAGACTCATGGGTGTAGTTTTTTGAATATTTTATGAATTTTGATGGATGATGAGGCTGATCAGATGTTTTTGGGTGGATGCAGATGATCAACAGAGCTTATAGCATGATGTCTGTCCACTGGCGAGAGCACGATTGGGGCCAGTTGCGATAGGCTGCGAGGGTGCAGCCTGGAGATCATAGACACTTGACATCCTGTGGGTTGCTCATGTTTTTTGACTACCCCTTGATACAGTCGTAGGAGTTCCTATAACAATTTTTTATTAGGATGTGGATCACTAATCTGTAGTGATTCATTGTTAGGGGGGATCAACTCACGTTCTCTGCGATAGATGACGTGTACTTTTTGACAGGACTCCCATTCTGTGGGAGGGCCCTAGTCGTTGACCCCCATCTGCTAGGGGAGGATTGCGTGGAGACCATGACAGCTCGACATTGTTATGGGATGAACCCTATATAGAGTTCGTTCATTCGTATTGAGACCATCAATGACTTGTTGACCGAGTGCATCGCGACCATGGTGGTGAGGATCTATGGATCCTTGGGTACTCAACGGATCACTGGTGGTCAACTGAGGGTGGTGGAGCAGGTCCTGTATGGGGACCTATTTGCACAGGGTGTGCTGAGGCACACCAAGATGATGTCTCAATTGAAACGGTGTTGGTGTGCTGACTCCGGTGAATTTTCATTCGAGTCAATTTTGGTGGCCTAGTTTTTTTAGAGGGTGCCTTTATTGTGCCTGGGTATTTTGATGGAGATATTGTCAAGGTGAGAGCCGCGATTGATGCGATAGGCACATGTGTTGACCCATCATGGAGGAGAGAAGGGTGGCCACTATTTCACGGCCACGGTCTCACTTGTTTGGCATCATATGCCACAGGTTATTCTTCAATATCCATACGCTGGTATGGATTACAGATAGGACCCAAATATGGTGCTACCTCCTGGGGAGGATTGGGACCAGAGAGGTATGTGTTGTCTCTGTTTTTGTCACTTTGGTAGATAGTATTTATCAGACATGTATATGGATTCTAACATTATATTTGGTGTTGTTTTGCAGATGTTGGACCCTGGGGACGAGAGGCATAGGTTGTCGAGGCTAACTCAATGGGAGTTGTCTCGACAGGAGCCTGCAGGGCCGAGGGCTAGGCAGAGGCACTGATGAGACGACACTGGTGTTGGACTAGTCAGAGAGCCATAGGTAGATGCTTGACTACCTTAGAGGGTCTGCGCCAACGGTTGGAGTGGGTCCTGCAGGGAGTTATTGAGGGCATATGGGACCACATCTAGGATGAGGAGGTCTTATACCAGTGTGTGGGGGTACCAGTAGAGTGGCGGGCATTGATCCATAGAGAAGCAGTGGCGAGGGCAGCGATGACAGGTTGACAGCCTCCTGCAGCTAGAGGGCCCCTAGCTGGTAGGGAACTTACGACTGACAGAGGACCTAGGGGGGAGCTCTAGGAGCACCTTGAGTGTCGATTTTTTTATGTACGGGTTTGGGAGCCTGTTTTTTGTAGAGGGTAGTTGATACCCATTTTTGTACTCCTAGGGATGAGGGGACTCATGAGCCTACAGGCCTTTGTATATCTATATTTTTTGTAAAACATTGGGGACCTTGATGATGCTATATATATGATGGATACATTTTTTATCATTCATGTCTTTATGTATTCTTTTTTTATGATGTATGATGTCTATTGCTATGTGTTTTGACAAATGTATGATGTTGTTTAATGTGATAAATGTCAATCTAATACTAGGTTATCCATTTCTTAAGTGGTTTCTCTAAGCACATGAAATGAGACAAGAGTAAGTTTGAATTCCTAACTGAAGAAAAAGGTGGTAATGTTACTTTTGGAAACAATGTTCCAGCTAGAATTAGAGGAAAGGGAATTGTTGTACTAGATGAAGATAAGAAGGGAAAGACCAAATCAAAAAATGTGTTGTATGTAGATGGTCTAAAGCATAACTTGTTGAGTGTAAGTCAAATGTGTGACCAAGGACACAATGTTCTCTTTCATTCAAAAGGTTTTAAGGTAATGAATGCAAATATAGGAAAGACTATTGTCAAGGAAGTCAGAACTTTGGGAAATGTGTATGTTCTAGAAGAAGGAAAATAAAAATGTTGCATTGGTAAAATGGATAAGAGTTGAATTTCTCACAAAAGACTAGGCCATCTTATTTTTAATCAGATTGTTAATCTAGGAAGAAAAGATGATGTGAGAGATATGCCCAAAATTTCCAAACCTGAGAACATTGTATGCAAGTCATGTCAATTTGGAAAGAATTCAAGAGTTCAATTCAAGGCAAGAGAACACTCCACCAATCGACCTCTTGAGCTAATTCATACAGATCTATGTGGACCCACTAGTACACAATCACCTCAAGGTGAAAGATATTTCATTTTGTTGATCAATGACTATACTAGAATGACTTGGGTTGGATTTTTGAAGCATAAATTTGACGCTTTTGAAAAGCTCAAAATATTCAAAGCATGGGTAGAAATGAAATTGATTTAAAAATAAAGTGCATACGATCATACAATGGATGAGAATTCACATCTAATGAATTCAACAGATATTGTGAAAAGAGTGGGATCAAGAGATAATTTTCTATTTCCAAAACCCCTCGGCAAAATGGAGTAGTAGAGAGGATGAACATAATAGTTCAGGAAATGGCCAAAGCCATGCTTGATGAATCAGAAGTACCCAAAACCTTTTGGGGAGAAGTTGTTCAAATTGTTGTTAACATTCTCAATAAAGTGCACATAAGAGTAAACAATGATAAAACTCCTTATGATTTATGGCATGGAAGACCAACATCAATAAAACACTTCAAAGTTTTTGGAAGAAAATGCTACATTAAAGGATACAAGTGCTACAACAAAATACTCCACAAAATTGTTGAAAGTATACATGTAAAGGTATATTAGTGACCACCTCATCCAAAGAGACACCAACACCATGATAATTCCTATGATGAACCGATCATAAATTATATACAAGAATATGGAATGAATGAATACCACGAACAAGATGACTTCAATAAAGAATAGAGAATGGAGACACCCCAACCAAAGACCCCATCAAGGTATGTTCAAAAACGTCATCCTGTAGAATGTGGTGAGTACTGCACAAGAGATATAGCTAGCAGAGGAACAAACATAGCTTGAAAAAGTGAGAAGACGAGAGAAAAATTGGAGAGAAAAGAATGAGAAATTGTATTAACCATATTCCACACTCAAAGAGTGAATAATTTACAATATATATAAGCTACATGAGTAACTAATGCACCATAGTAGTGATCTAGAGAGATCTAGACACTCACTAACAGACACTGGAGTGAAATACCACCTAGTCCTAGTTAATTGATTCATGCAATCATAAGTTATCTAAGTCACACGTGTGGAAGTGAGAGAAACACATGCAACTGTTGGTGATAAAACCAAGGTTTCCATGCATGAGTGACTTCCACTAGTCTAATCGAGTGTAATTGACTCTGAACTAAAGAGGAACACCCTATTTTGTAGGGTAATATTCACTAGAGAGAATATTCTCATCTAAGGAAGTGTTCTCAACATTGTACTATCAAACTTAGGAAAATAATTCTAGGTGAGTGTGTAATATCTCCAACACCCCCCCCGAACACTACTAGGGTGTACATGATGAATGGGTCCCAACAACCAAGGCCATGTTAGGCACCCATTGTACAACACATCTAAAAATGAAACACTAAAAAAATGAGGAAAGAGGGGAAATATCATGGGAAACACCTGCCCCCCCCGCCCAAAGTACAATCCATAAGAAAAAAAGTGAGATGGAACAAAAAGAAGTTGCTAAGAAATGGTGTCCTTCACTCCACGAAGACCTCGCAATTGTGCAAATTTTTTCTCATTGAATATTTTTTTGAAGATGTAGATGTCTACACAGATCTGATGAAGTAAATGCACCATTGATATTTCCACACATATCTACTTTATCTTTTTGTAAAGAATATCCAAATGAAGTTTGGATGAAACTTTAAAAATCGTGCGATTGTTTCCAGAAAAAAAACGCAAAAAAAAATGTTGATTTTAAAATGATCATAACTTCACTTCCTAGACTCTGCTTCAGACGATTTTTCTAAATTGAAAATGAATATTAATTTTCCAAGAGAAATTCAATTATCCAATTTTTGTTTTGAGAATTATGCTCAGAAAAATATCATAATTGAATATGATGTGTGCATCTCCCTTTTTGTCTCCTGAGATGCATGCATGGTGAATGCATGTTTCTCCTAAGATGTATGCATGGCACATGAAAAAGTGTCTCCATGTGAATCGTGAGATTCATGCATGATATCTTTTGTATGAAATTCATAAACCAGACATGAAATGGAGTAGACATCATCTGCAATTAATGGAACAAGAATTTGTGCATATAGTTGTGTAGAACCTCCAATCTCCTGCATGCACTTTTCACAATATTATGTATTCATGTTGGCCCTTGACCAAGTTTTGAGGATTCTTGGTCATGTTTGACCTATTTTTGGGACTTCAACAGGCTTTCGAAGGCGGAGCACAAAACGAAGTGGAGATAGCAGGATCTCGGCCCCTTTCTAGGGCTCTTTGGGTTTTGGGCTTATGTAATGGGTATGGGAATGTTGGCCCATGGGTTTACCCATGTTTAGGCCTGATTTTGTAATGTATAAATAAGTAGCTAGGCGATGTAAGAAGAAGCCAGTGTGCTAAGTGAAAAAGGTTCGATCTATGTGATCGAAGGATTGTAAGTGCTATGATGAGTGCAAGTAATGACTGTAAGTGATTTGTGCATACTGTGTGAGGCTTGCAAGGCTAAGTGCAAGTAATTGTAAGAGACTGTGTAAAGGCTTAGTGTTGTACCCTAGCTCGGAGAAGGAGGATTTTGCAGAGTGTGTGCAAATATCCTGTCTTATGCAGAGTAGGATTTTGATTCTTGGTGCCTGTAAGAAATCTTGACTGAAGATAATAAAAAGAAGAAGAGTTGGTGGACATAGCTCCAGGGTGGGGGTGAACCACGTACATGTTGTGTTGTTATGCTTAGTGTGATGTATTGATGTATTTATGTGTTTACTTACTTAGTGATTTGATATAGATGAATGATAGATAGATCTATTGATGCTATGTGCTTAATAATATGGATGAATACTAGATCTGACCTATGTGGATGTGTTTAGTGCTTGAATATAGTAGATCTGGTTGAATACTATGATGCTCTGTAACTAGGGTTTATCTGTGAAGTAGATATTGGTTTAATACTAATGAACTATAACTGCTAAGTGCTCTGTCAAGGTGTTACAGTCACATATTTGTGTCCAAGATAAGGTTTCAGACACTGGAGTCCTGCAACCACCCCTTCCTCTACCTCGAGTGAGACTTCATCTGCTTCGCAGGTGTTGTTGAAAGGGTCGGTAGTTAGGGTTTTGTTGGTGCATTGTTGTAGCATTGAACCCTGGGTCTGCCCCTGTGCCAACAAATGGTTCTGTTGTTGGGACATGAAACTGTGATTGCTAGGAACTGAGGAAAAAGGAGCTTTGTGTGAAGATCTAACCTTAAACTGTGAAAGCTCCATGCGTAGATCTATTTCCCTAGTGCACAACATTCTACTTAATCTGTGAAGCTCTGTGCTAAGAAAAGAAGTTTGATCTGATGAAGAGAGGTAAGATCTATAAGATCTGTGCTTTGTTAAAGGTAAGATAAGTGGAAATTTTTGTTTCAAAAGTTTGGATCTAGGTATGTTTGATAAATTATGTCCTAGCTTGAAAAGTAGAGCACAACTAGATGAAAGAAATTTTGATAAGAATAGTGAAAGATATGTTATACCTATGCATAGAAAGAATGTTTGGACTAACCAATGGATGCAAGATCCTAGAAATAATTTTTTGCAAGTTAACCACTATGATCCTAGTGCACAGTACAGGAAAGGCTGGGGATCATTTAAAAGAAAATGAGGATTAACTCTTTGTTACATTTGCAGAAGACCGAGACATCTAGCTAAGGAATAACCTGGTAGAAGACCTAGTTGTTTTGTTTGTAAATCTATGGACCATGAAGTTTTAGATTTCCCTAGAATGATTGCTAAGCTTAAAAGAATGAATATGAGACAAGAAGACTAGGAGAAAGGTCAAGCAACTAAGACCATGGAAGAACCCCATAAAGAATCAAAGAATGTGTTGCTACATATGAAAGAAACCTTGAATGACCACCGACATATAAACTTATCAGAGATCTTCAAATAAAAAGAGTGCATAGAAGAAAGAATAGGGGACTTCGATGTTGATTGTGTTCTGGATGAAGAAACACAGGTGAATATTATGATAGAAAGGACTTAGGAAACTTTAGGAAAATCTTCTATGATTCCTTCATTGGGAGGAATAGGATTATTTAGAGGAAATCTAATAAACCTATGTGGAAAGCTCACCCAGATCTCTATGAGTGCTCATGGAACTTCGACAGAGGAAGAATTTGAAGTTGTTAAATTTATTGAGAACAATGCCCCATTTTCTATATTACTCAGAAAACCTTGGATTGAAAGAGATTGGGCCAGAAGGAAAGATAAAGAAATCTTAGAACAAAAGAAGCAAGAGTTAAAATATTTCATGACTAGGAGGATCACACACTTGATTGAAGAACAAGAGAATAGATCGAAGTTATTTAACACCAGAGACTTAGATGTCAAAGTTGAAAGAACACCAGAGACTGAAGCACCTACCCCAGATAAATAAGAAGTATTGCCTGAGTCTCAACAACAAAAAGTTACTATGCCAAGAGGAGATAAGAATCATAATGGAAAGAGGAATACTGAGATGAATCTCACTAGAAAGCAGGATAGAAAGCTAAGAAAGAAAAGAGCCAATATTGAAAAGTTACAGAAGGTTCTAGAGGAAACTTCACAGAGGGAAAATGTGCAAAACTTGAACTTCGTCAAGATATCAAAACAGCGTCACATGGCACTTCGCCATGGTGAAGTGATATAGTCGTTGGGAACAATATAAAAGTTAGACCGACACCTTGAATGGGTAGAATGACATTTATGGACAGATATATTGCCATCAGACCATTGGGACCATGCCATAATGAACAGAACTACAGTAATGAAGGCTTCTAGCCCGTTGGAGAGATCCGTTGCCTAGTTATCTATTTATTCCATCGGGCATTGCACCGAGAACACTTTTTCCAACTGTGATTATCTGAGCCTGCAGATTAGTTGATTTCTCACAATGATCATCATGCTATCACCATCCATCCCATTGCATTGAGTAGTCACTCTTCAAACCCGACATATTCAACCATGAGCGTGTATGTCTGAAGAACTTAGCGTAGTTGAAGAGTCTGTGAAGGAGGTACTCATTGACCTCATGACTGAAAGAGTAATGTCTGAAAGAGTAATGTCTATGGGTGTACAAGTGTCATCGATGAGAGGAGTATAAGCCTCTCCATTCACTGCTCATAGATTCGTACCATCCCGACCATCAACAAAAAAGTGAAACAAACACAGAGATGACCTAGAAAATGAGAAGCTGATCCAGACCATATTGCATGACTACATCTTGCCTCTGGCCAGCGTGGTGAGTTGCGATAGTGTGCCAAGAGATTTTGAGTACACCATAGTTACTGCGTACCTCCCGAATGGGATACACATAGTTTGAGCACAATAGGACAAGATCACCACGTTGAAGTTCAACGACTTAAAATTAGGAGACCACAACAACCATAGCATGATCACCCCATATAAATACCTGACCAAGACAAAGGGGAAGAATTTGAAAATAATCCCCTAGCTGTCGAAGATGAACCTCGCGTAGTCCACCCTGTAGAATGTAATGAAAATCCCACACTTTGGAAGGCACCAGGAAGTTAACACCTGTGTCAAGCTACTACTTTCATGTTACCATGGTGGCTACTTATGGCTAGACATTCATATCACAGTCGATCCGACATTGATCCATAGGATCACTGAATTGAGTATGCAAGGAACTGATCCGCAAGAATTCTATCCAGGAAAAACCACAGATCATGCACTAGCACAGAAGATCAAGGATACATACGATGATGTTGAGAAGGGGACGCGAGGCTACAAGGTAGCCTCCATCCAAAATGGTGCAGTGCACCTAGCATGCCAATTAATTGTAGGAAAACTAGTAAGGATCAGGGCTACGAGTTCCACTTTAGCTGGATCCTAATCCTCATCGCATTTGTTTAGTTGGGAGATGCCGAAAAGTACGACCTTCTTGGATGTTTATTCGTTCGAGCCGCTTGCTGCAAAGTTCACCATGCTCTGGTACTTGAGCGATATGGGAAAACAGTGGCAGTCGAATGCAGGTTTTCACACCTATTACCTCCAGCTGAAGAGAGCCATTGAAGCTAAACCTTAGATGACGTTGAACACCCTACAGAGGTTCCGATGCCTCATGAAGTTCCACGTAGATCGACACCTCATATATATTATTGCACGGGCAAATGAACATAAGGAGCAACTTCAGTTGTACTACAAGCTCATGGAAGAGGACCTTGAGGAGATTACTAAGGACTGGTCAGCAGACATCCTTATCCCCACTTACCCTGCATAGATGTCTGACCCTGAACTGCACAACCCGAAGGCCGTGCATAAAGAACATGACACACCCAGAACCAACAGAAGGAAGAAGACCGAAGAGGTCCAAGACTTAAGCAGTGCCTCAGAAAAGACTGCCTCAGTATCACCTGGCCAAGGGGGTGATGACAATGTAGAAGAAATAAATGGTAAAGAAGATGAGAAAAAGCAAGGCGAAGTAACACCACCCAGAGATGAGACTGATCCATTGAAGAAGAGGAAGGTTTCTCCTCTGAAACCCTCTTCTCGGAAGAAATCCAGAGCCACGTTGACCAAGATGCAGACTGTGCTCACTGTCGATGATTTTGACTTCATCATCATAGCTGTAAATGACGCCTCATAGGAAATCTTGGAGAAACAGGAAGCCAAGCAGGAGGAGATGTACGAAATAATTAAGGTTAAACTACGAGGGTTACAATAGGCCCTCCAGTCCAGTCACGTAGTTTCCACTGCGCCCTTTCCATCGGGAGAACCAAAGTTGGGAGATGAGCCAACCCAACTCCTCCGACTAGTAGATGCGACCAAAGCTCGCCTTCATCACACATAAGAAGAAATAGAACAAGCCACCCAGGCCTTGAAGAAAGTGCAGGGAGTACTTGTAGAACAACATTGAATTGCAGAATAGGAGAAGGTTTCTCTCTAGACAAAGTTTGAAGAAGAGATAACATAGATGCAACAAGAAAAAGAACAGTTGCTCGTAGAGCAACTTGAAATGAAAGAAGTAGTCAACAGATAACTCCACTCTCTGACAGGCATAGAGATAAAGGCAGAATACTGAGTCACACATCAAGTAGAGAAGCTATCCAGCAGCTACAACAAAGAATAGTAGGCTTAGAGCTCCGTACAGTGCCCGACACTCTGCAGGATGTAAGGGATCAAAGAGAAGCAACTGCTCGGAGCGCAGTTGAGAGAATAAAGTCCCTTTCCATGGAATGCACGAAACTAAGTGATCGCAATGCCCAGACATATGAGCGACTCACTGAGAATTTAGAACTCAAGGAACTGGAGTCATAGCTCCAAGAGGAAAAGCAACACGCAGAGACAATACATGCACAGTTGAAGCCCATGTTAGTTTTTGAAAGGATGAAGTGATACCAGGAGCAACGTATTTCCCAACATCAGGTCCACACCATTCAAAGAAGATTCATGGAAGTGAATCGGAGGCTCCAACCTATACAGGATGAGGCTTTACAACTGTTCGCAGAGATCGAAGGCCGAGGAGAAGAACTGGAGCAAGTCATCACTGCAGCTGAACAATGCCTAGAGGGACCTGTCAACGAAGCAGTCATCCAAGAGTTTACTGAATAGGAGGCCATGGCACAGTAACAAGTCGAAGCATCTCGAGCCAAGATCAAGACTTTTGAAGAATAACTACCCAGATTAGAGTGACTCAAGACGAGTCACAGGTGAGTGTTGGGGGCCTGTTGACCCTTGACCAAGTTTTGAGGATTCTTGGTCATGTTTGACCTATTTTTGGGACTTCAAGAGGTTGTCGAAGGCGGAGCGCAAAATGAAGCAGAGATTGCAGGATCTCGACCCCTTTCTAGGGATTTTTGGGTTTTGTGGTTATGTAATGGGTATGGGAATGTTGGCCCATGGGTTTACCCATGTTTAGGCCTGATTTTATAATGTATAAATAAGTAGTTGGGCGATGTAAGAATAAGCCAATGTGCTAAGTGAAAAAGGTTCGATCTATGTGATCAAAGGATTGTAAATGCTATGTTGAGTGAAAGTAATGACTGTAAGTGCTTTGTGCATACTGTGTGAGGCTTGCAAGGCTAAGTGTAAGTAATTGTAAGAGACTGTGTAAAGGCTTTGTGTTGTACCCTAGCTCAGAGAAGGAGGATTTGGCGGAGTGTGCGCAGATCTCCTATCTTATGCAGAGTAGGATTGTGATGCTTGGTGCCTGTAAGAAAGCTTGACTAAAGATAATAAAAAGAAGAAGAGTTGGTGGATGTAGCCCCAGGGTGGGGGTGAACCACGTACATGCTGTGTTGCTATGCTTAGTGTGATGTACTAATGTGTTTATGTGTGTACTTACTTAGTGCTTTGATATAGATGAATGATAGATAGATCTATTGATGCTATGTTCTTAATAATATGGATGAATACTAGATCTGACCTATGTGGATGTGCTTAGTGCTTGAATATAGTAGATCTGGTTGAATACTGCGATGTTCTGTAACTAGGGTTTATCTGTGAAGTAGATATTGGTTTAATATTGATGAACTATAACTACTAAGTGCTCTGTTAAGGTGTTACAGTCATAGATTTGTGTCCCAGCTAAGGTTCTAGACACTGGAGTCCTGCAACCACCCCTGTCTCTACATTGGGTGAGACTTCATCTGCTTCGCAGGTGTTGCCGAAAGGGTTGGTAGTTAGGGTTTTGTTGGTGCATTGTTGTAGCGTTGAACCCTGGGTCTGCCCCTGTGCCAACAATTGCTAAATAGAACCTCCAATCTGGTCCATAGTTCATTTGGAGTTGAGTATCGTGATTCATCATATACTTGGTGGAGAATTTCAAGAGAAATAGACCAGAAGATACATCCTATGGCCATATATTGTCTATTGAGAAAGTTATTTTATCATCGGTGGAATCAAGATCTACTTCCATTTCCATAGTTATTTGGTACAGGCCTCTACATATGAGCTGAAGTATAATTTTTGGGTTCCACTCCAAATAATTATGAGGCATGAGAAGTATTGTCAGTGAATAATCCATCTTTTCTATGTTCTTCAATCTTCAGTACATGAAAATAAAAATTGTTTGTGTGCCTTCATCCTAGAAACATGTGGGCTCAAATACCATGTAGAATGTGGTGAGTACCTGCATAAGAGATCTATCTATTGTTGGGAAAAATACCCTATGGACTAGAAAACTAGGGTCAGACTTGCATGCAGATTTTGACTGAAAAGAAATTACTTTTTTACCTACAACCCAAGACTTAAACCCCTCTTTCACAGTAAATGCATGGAAAAGGACCACTAACCTTATTACCAACATTCGATGTAGATCCTCCGTTGCTCTTTGATTACTTGCTTGCGCTGCTCCTTCCATAGATGACCTGCACTCAAGACAAACAACAACTATGCATGCATGCTACTTCTCTACTCGAGGATTAGAAATCAAGCATAAATTAACCAAACCATAGACAACTCATGCATTGGGACAGGAAAAGTATTCTTTTTATTACTGAAAATGAATCAACTTACAATCAAAGCGGATACCAGCCACCGCTCCTTGAACCTGATCCTAGGCTCCTCTTCTTCTGTCCTTCAACTGCTTTGCGTTAAATCTCCTTTGGCATGAGGAAAGGCTAAAGGGTTGGGACAATGGATTACGTAAATGGGTAGAGTTTCTTCGCTATATTTTTTCCTCTTCCAAATGGTACCCTACCCCTTCTTTTATAGGCTAAAAGGAGCTAGGGTTTTGGACGAACCCTCGGCCATGCATGGCCAAGAGTTTCAATTAACTGACCCATAGCTTTTTGTTTGGTCGGCAACTTTCCTTTTTTCATGCTTTGTTAGGTACACATAGGCTGTAGTGAGACAACCAGCGTGCACACGTGTGCAGTAATGTGTTAGGGCGCGTGGGCCTTGACACAAGAGGATTTCCAAAGAGTTGTTCAGCAGATGTTTTGGCAATGAATGGATATGAGTTGGCTTGATGCTAGGTAAGCATGTGTGGTGCAATTTAGGGTTATAACAGATGCCCCC
>SNQJ01S0084165.1:8327-34535 GCA_010110895.2 Picea sitchensis
CTCATCTCGTTGTTGTGACGTTGGATTTCATCACCAACTAGTGGCTTCGAAATTAGAAGGTATTGTTTTCTTGGTGATTGCTTCCTAGAGTTTTTTTACTAGCGCGTGTTGTTTATTGCTCGAAGTTGACCATAGGATTTTCTTCGCAGATCTTGTCACTCTTTTACAATTTCTCCCCCACGTTGTTCACGTAGGATGCAGGGTTTATCTCCGGAGCATATGGACGAATCACAACCCTTTCCTACCACTACACCTGGGGATTCTCCTCAGCACGGTGAAGCCGCAGTTGTTACCACACCCCAAGTGGAATCAACTGATTCTATAGAACCTTTCTGAATTACTAATACTAGAGAAGACTATCGTATTCGCCGTGGTGAATGACCTTTTATGCGAGTAAATTCTTCTGGTGATGTAGTTGTTACTTCTTATGAATCACCCGTTGGGCCCTTTCCCGGTGAAGAAGGACAAAATCCTTTTTGGTCAGCCGACGTCCGCAGGCCCCTCTTTAGTCCTGAGTCGCCTTTTGTCTCCGAAATTAACCCTCCAATGTTATCTAAGACAGAGACGGTACTGGTAAATACTACTTATCACTTTACTCTCCCCGACGAGATGGCCCATCTTGCGATTACTACGAGTGTCCCAACTGGGTTCACTACAGCTGGTCTTCCTCCTATAAACACCCAACGAACGCACCATATTACTCCAACACTACCACCCAACTACCATGCGTTGAATGCTTTGTTGAATGCTTCCAATCCAACACCTCCGAAAACCCCTTTTGGTACTCCCGGTAGTCCATCTATTCATGGGCACCCTATTCCCAGTTTTATTCCGACACTCCCTCAGTTTCCTTCTGGTAATCCTAATCCTAGTGGCACTATACTGACAGTTGCACCAAACTTGCAGATGCCTGTTGGTGGACAGGGTGGTGCGGTTCCTTTTCCTTTTCCTGGACACAACACAGTCACTACGCAACCTACGGTTGGCACACAACTTCTGGGTGGAAATATACCTACGATCGGGGGACCAACCTCACCTTTTGGACAAAATATACCTCCTACTTTGGCCCAGTATTGGAATCAGATGTTACAAAATCTTCCTCAAATGAATGGGGGGCAACAACCTGTCCTTAATATAGGCCAACCATATCCAGGTATACCTAATCCTATTTGGGGTCAAGGTCAAACTACTCAGCCTCAGGTCCCTTCTCAAACTCAAGGTTACAATCCTTGGGGCTACTATCCTATCCAACCACCAAAAAATTAACCAGCATCTTCCCTCTATGGGCAGACTACATACGGTCCTACTGATTTGCCGACAGGGATTCCACCCCAAATTCACCAGTACACACAAGTGAATCGGCAGTTTCCTTTTCTCGCTACTTTGGATTTGCTAGATTTGTCTAGGATTCTAAATGATCCTATTCGTCACTCTCCCCAATGGCCTGCTATTCCTACCAAGCTTCCATTGGATATTCCAAAATTTGATGGCAAGGTCGGGGTGGACCCTAATAATCATGTTATGACTTTTCATTTATGGTGTTCATCCAACTTGTTGATGGATGACTCCATTCGTCTACGTCTTTTTCAATGAACCCTTACTGGTGCTGCTGTGAAGTGGTATATTGAATTGCCACGAGGTTTCTTTTCTGATTTCAACACCCTAGCTATGGATTTTCTTACACATTACCAGTTACCGATCTGTTATGATACTGGAACTGAGATCTTGAATTCCTTCAAACAGACTAAAGGCACTCATATATCGGATCATATCCATGAGTGGCAAAGGAGACGACATCTCATTAAACTTGAACTTCCTGATCAGTTACTGGCAGAATGGTTTGCGAAATCCTTCGTGAACGAAATTGGTAAAGACATTGCTATGGGTGGTGTTGTTACAAAGGAGCAGGCTATAAGTCGTGCTCAATATCTTGATCTCGTTTATTCGCAAACGGGAACACTTTACGATTTGCTACCTGAATTACCACGTCCTGGTACTTCCAGCACTTCAACTACTCCAGCTGCCTCGCATGCAGCTGATGGTGTGATTGGTACTGCTCATGTCCACTCACATTCTGTTTCAAGTACAACCCCTAAGTATACCTCTTCTAATGTTCAAAATTCTCTGTCTCTTGCCACTCCCGCCAGTAAAACTTCTGAGGTGAACGTCGTTCAATCTACCCCGACCGGTAAAAATATATCTAAAAAGGGGAGAGGCAAGAATAAGGAGGGTAAAACTAATAATCAAACAGAGCAAACTAAAACTACCCTTGTTGAAGATCGGGATAAGTGAAAACCACGATACCTTTGCCTTATCTGTGGTGACGATCACTACATGAAGGATTGTCCAAGACGTGCCAAAGTTACTAAGTTCCTTCAAGGAACACCCAAACCATCTACGCTGGTTGTTTTGTCCCAACCCTTCCCGTCTCAACAACAGGCTTAGTTGGTCATCCATGACCAACCATCTACTTCTACGACATCATATGTTTTGATGTGTACCAGTGATTCTAAGAAGAATAACATTGCAATCACAACTAGAGCCAAAGATTATTCTCCATCTAAGGAGAAGGTTGACGATTTACCTCCTTCTTTGGTACAACTCTCTCCACCGAATCCACCTACAAACGGTCCTCTTCATCTCAAACGATCGAGCCTTGATACAGTCGTGCGACCCCCTAAAGGTGTTGTGTGGAAATCGTCTTTCAATCCTCATGCTCGTGCGGCCCAGAACTACATCATTGTGGAAGATCTGGCCCAAGCACCTTCAGCGATGTCTGCCCTTGAAGTCCTTCAGTCTTGTCCCACACAACGACAGGCTTTGTTGAAAGCTATAGGTGGAATTGATCCAACAGATACGAATTTAATAGTCTTTGACTTGGAAGATCACATTCCAAGATTACCCCCTCAACTCGCGTTTCAAATTCAAGTTGTTGTCTCTGACAAGAACATTTTCTGAACTGTTATAGATGAGGGTGCCTCTACGTGTGTTATGTCTCTTGCTTGTTGGAAAGACATTGGCTCTCCTCCTTTAAATGAATCACAAAATAATTTGAAAGCCTTTAATGGCTCTGGTTTTAAGCCTTACGGTGTTCTTCCATCGTTGCCCGTTACTCTAGAAGGTAAGACAGTCCAAGTTGAAGTGGAAGTCTTCGACGCTCCTTTAGATTACAATCTTCTGCTTGGTCGTAGATGGATTGATTCCATGCGTGTTGTTGTGTTGACACTTTTCCATGTAGTACATTTTCCTCATCAGGGAAAGGTTGTTACGGTTGACCAACTTGCCTTCTTTAATTCTGATACTCGTACTGGCAACGTGTTGTTTATCGCTAAAACCCCACCGGGTTACGAGAATGTCGGTGTAGGCATTTTAAAAGACTCTTTGTTAATGGATACTTTCCCCATTCCACCACCACCTAATGTTCCAAGCGCGTCAGTTGCTTCTATCAACATGATCTCCACTGTGCCTCACGAACTTCCTGTGTCTTTCAACCCTTGGATAGTCCCTGACCCTGGAGATCACACTCGTTTCGGCGACGTTATGCCGTTAAGTCCGGTTGAGTCTGCTTATCAAGAAATTCACTTGACAACACCTTCTACCTCTTCTTTTGATGAGTTGTCTCCTGATCCTTTCCATGTCATCTTTCCCACTGATGAGATGATCATGTCCATCATGGAGGACACCCCTTGGGACGATGGACATCATCGTTACATACTGTTTCTGGAACAACAGACTCTCGAGAACTACCAATGGATTTCGACTCTATCGACCGTTGTTGTCATATCGATCATTCCCGGATCTACACATGATGTGTTTGCCGAAGGGAACCTCAGTAATATTTCTCCCACGATTCCCATTGATATATCAGTTAAACCTGGGTTAGTTGAAAATGTTCACATTGGAGCTTCGTGTTCTCAATATGAAATCATCACTTATACATCTATGTTTAAAGAATTTTGTGACATCTTCGCATGGAGATACAAAGAGATGCCAGGTATCGACCCTGCTATTGTTGTAAATGAGATAAAGACATACCCTGGAGCTAAACCAGTCTGGCAGCGCCTTCACCCCGTCCATCCACGTAAAGCGGCAGCTATCAAACTCGAAGTTGAAAAACTTCTCAAAGATGGTTTTATTTATCCCGTGGCTCTGACAGAATGGGTTTCCAACCCTGTACCGATTGATAAGAAAGGCGGTAGTATTCATGTGTGTGTTGATTATAAAGATATTAACAAAGCCTGTCCAAAAGACAACTTTCCAACCCCTTTCGTCGACCAAATTGTCGATGACTGTGCCGACAGTGAAATATTTTCTCTCATGGATGGTTTCTCCGGCTATAATCAAATTAACATCGCTCCTGAGGACCAACATAAAACTGATTTTATTTGTCCTTGGGGTACTTTTTCCTATAGAAAACTTCCCTTCGGTATTAAGAACGCGGGCGCGACGTTTCAACGTGCTATGTCTTATGCGTTTCACGATATAAATCATATCGTTCAACCTTATTTGGATGATTTACCAGCTCATTCTTTACGCCGAGTCGATCACCCCACTCATCTCCGAGCAATTTATGTTCGTTGTTGATTCTATCGCATTCGTTTAAATCCTCATAAATGCATTTTTTGCGTAGAATCTGGTCGTCTTCTAGGTTTCATTGTTTCACGTCAAGGGATCTGGGTAGATCCTATTAAGGTCGAGGCGATGCTTAATCTTCCTCCTCCTTCTTCATTGCGTCAGTTGCAAAGTTTGCAGGGGAAAGCAAACTTTCTTCGTCGTTTCATCCCTAATTACACCGACATTACTCGTGGTTATACACGGCTTCTAAAGAAAGATTCATAGTTTGTCTGGGATACTGTTGCCAACAATGCTTTTGAGGCTATGAAATTGTCCCTCACCAGAGCTCTGCTTCTCTTTCCTCTTGATTATAGTCGTGATTATTTTCTTTATCTTGTTGCCTTTGAGTATACTATTAGCATGGTTCTCGTCCAAGAGGATGATGCGCACGATGAACATGTTATTTATTACTTGAGTAGAAGTCTATCATCAACGGAAATCAAGTACCAACATGTTGAAAAACTAGCCTTGGCTGTCGTTCAAGTTGTCCAACGCTTCCGGCATTATATCCTTTCAAGGAAAACTACAGTGATTTCGCATTGCAACCCTATGCAACACATTTTGACTCGTCAATTGCTAGGGGGAAAGTACTCCAAATGGATTGTCATACTCCAAGAGTTTGACTTGGAGTTCGATCGCGCCACGTCTAAGAAATCCTTAGTTTTCGCTAAATTTATATGTGATTTTCCTCACTCTGCCACGGAAAATGTAGCAGTAGATTCATTGCCTGGTGAATCTCTTTTCCTTATAAGCACTGACGATCTTTGGTATGGAGATATCATTATATATCTCCAAACCCAAACTTTCCGGCCTGCTTTGTCTAGCACCGAACGATGTCATATCTGCTATCAAGCGTGTCAATACATTATCCTCAGGGATACTCTTTACCGTCGAGGAATTGACTCTGTTTTTCGACGTTGTCTGAATTTTGATGAAGCCGAGAAAGCTTTGAATGACTTCCATTCCGAAGCATGTGGTGGTCATATGTCTGGGTATGATATTGCCCAGAAGATCTTACATGCAGGATATTTTTGGCCTTCCTTATTCAATGACCACATTACTGTCGTTCAGAAGTGCCATGCCTATCAGGCCTACAACCAAAAAATTCGGTCACATCCTGCTCCTCTTCATCCTGTGGTCTCAGTTGGTCCTTTTGCAAAATGGGGCATTGATTTCATGACATGTCACCCTCACTCGGCCGGGGGGCATGGTTACATCATTGTAGCTGTTGATTACTTTACAAAATGGGCCGAGGCGATGCCAACATTCGATAATACTAGAAAGACTGCAGCGTTGTTTCTTTTTAACCATGTCATAGCTCGTTTTGGTGTTCCTCAAGCTATTGTTACTGATCACAATAGTCATTTTAGGAATTTTATGATGTCTGAACTTACGGAAAAGTTAGGTCTTCATCATGATAACTCAACACCCTATTATCCGCAAGATAATGGCCAGGTCAAAGCAATCAACAAAGTTCTTATAACTATGCTTCGATGGATGATAGGAATTCATAAAACAAGTTGGCACACAATGTTGTTTTAGGTGTTGTGGGCGTATCGGACATCGATCAAATCCTCTACTGGGTTTACACCCTTTCGATTAGTCTATGGTGTGGAAGTCATTCTTCCAATAGAATGTGAGATACCTTCTCTGAAACTAGCTGTCGAACTCTTACCTAATACTTCTGCTGCAGAAGAGCGTCTATTGTATTTGATGCGATTAGACAAAACTCGACGAGACGCCACTCTCGTGATAGAAGCCCAGAAGAAATGTGTCAAGGCACAGTATGACAAGCATGTCAAGCCTCTTATTTTCTCTGAAGGTGATCTTGTTCTTCTATATGAACAGGATCGAGATGTCTTAGGAGATGGGAAATTCGAACCAATGTAGTGAGGTCCCTACATTGTTCGTCAAGTTTTAGAAAAAGGAGCATATGAGCTGGTCGATTATGATGGTGTCCCTTTGAGTGAACCCAAGAATGGGTTGTACTTGAAGAAGTATTATGCATAAGTCATTCGTGCACAAATACTTGTATTTTATGTATCATACTTTGTGTGTGTTACTTTAGTTTGCTTTTGACGTTATCTGGTCTTTGCCTTTATGTGACGTTGTGTTTGATTGCCAGATGTCAGAGTCTTTGCTACCCTATATTGGCTTCGATGATGGTGCTAGCCGTAGTACTCGGAACTTAGCTTCCGCTGCATGGGAAATATATGCCCTAACCAATGAACTTATATCTTTACGAGGTGTATGTCTTGGTCGTGCAACCAACAACATTACTGAGTATAGCGCTGTTATTGAACTATTGGTTGATGCTATCTCGCTTGGAATTCATCATTTGGTTGTGCAACTCAACTCGCAGCTTGTGGTACTACAGCTAAGTAATGTCTACTCTATTCGAAGTCCTACTTTATTACGAGTGTATTTGCGAATTCGCCTCTTGGAACGATATTTTGATCACATTGAATATCAGCATATTCCTAGATGTCTTAATACATTAACAGATGCATTAGCTAATTATGTATTGGACAGACATTTGAACCATTTATAAATCAAACACATTTAAATTCACACAATATAAAGTAAACTGGTAGAATCCATCTGTATATAACGATCAAAAGAGTTTGTTGTTTTTACAAAAAGTTTTTCCGAAGACCAAAATATCAAAAATTGAAGCTTATAGCTTCTACAAAGTGACGTCACGGATGAAGTTCATGGTAACACACTACTACCCTAGCTACTCTGCGGAGTAGTCGACCCATAGCTGCGGAAACCCCTACAGTGTGACGTTGATCGCGTCGTGGAATCTCTTCCAGAGTCATATCTGGAATGTCTGCTGTAAGACCCTCTAAATTCTGTTCCACCACCTGGTAATCTTCGGCATACTGTGGTACTACTGTTGCTGCTTATCCTCATCGTTGGATAGGAGAAGTGCCAAGAGGTCTATACGGTCTAACATCTGTGTTATCAACAAACATTTGGTGTTAGTCTTTGAATAAATCTATAAAACAAAAACATTTAATATGATAAAAAATTCAAAAAACATTTTAAAAAGAGAAAATTTGTGTACTTCTTACCGAGGTCTCCCCACTGAGCGTCCACAGGCAGTGCTAGATCTGGATCTCCTCAGAAATCCAACCCGGCATAGGCGTAGTCATCGACCATCAACATCTGGTTTTGCAACCAGTAAAAGAAAATATCGTCATATTTGACGATTGGTCCTGCCACGTGTCGGGCCATGAGCTGACACCACCGCAACATCCTCAGATCCATAGGACCTGAAAAGTCTCACTCAACCTGTAGTATGAATACGGGGACTCTCTCGAGGAAGAAATACACTAACAAAGATCCATATCCAAATTGTTTCAGTTCACCTCGCCTGCACTTGGTTAGTTGTCTTCTGATACTACGCAACACTGCATCAGCCCAGTTAAATACTCGGGGCTCAATACACTCGATGGCGTACTGGAAGTAGCTCTGTAATGACATATGTGGAGCTAAAATTCTGGCCATCCGAGCAATAGTAAAGAGAATAGTGCGAAGGGTCAAGTCTTGTACCCCCCAGATAACAACTTTTCCCTTTTTCCGCTCAGCCTCAGGTACACAGTATTGATTCCAATATTCACTCATTTTTAACCCGCCACCTCTGCTGCCGGTCAAACTGACATAAGACCCACACCTGGATAATCTGGTCAAGAAGTATATGTCCTCTATGTCAATGGCTAATGTGTGAGCTCCTACATTAAAAACTTGTTGGTTTGGATCCCACATACGGACTAGATACTCCAGTAATCTGACTTGGGCTCGCATGCCCGGGATACAGAAGTATTTTAAGAGACCACAATCTCTCAATGCAGCTATGGTGGGAGGATGATTCTCGTCATTTTCATTATCCTCCTCATGTTCTCGTTCTCGCCACTCAAGCACCATGATTGTTGGTCAAATACCTGCACAAGGAACATAAAGGGTGGATTAATGATTTTGTTCATGATCTAGATTTTTTTTTAGTGGCTAAACATTTGAAATTTTTTTGAGTTCTGCATTGTTCGCAGGTGCCTTATTATACACAGTGCGAACCCCTCGCATGTGGCTCAAATCTTGCCTGCGATAATGTATCATTCTCGCATGCCCCGTATGAGCATCCTGCGAGAATTCCTACGTGCATGTAGGGTTCAAAAAACACTTGAAAATGCAAAAACTGACCAATGAAATCATAAATTTAAACCATGAAAAGATCAAGAAGGAAGAGCTTACCGTAATGCTGTAGACGGCTCGTCAAATGATCTCTTGTAGCTCCCGAAAATCAACGCCGAAGTCAGAGGGTAAAATGGGGGTTTTTGGAACTCAATAGTGAAAATGTGAAATGATATGGTAAAAATGGTTGTTTACTCATTTAATTTACTTTTTACTATGTCATTTTTGGGTTTTTATGTTTATCTATTGTTTAAACCTAATTACTAATATACAAATGAGTGTAATGACTTGCAGGTGTGAAACATTGATGATTACAAAGAAGGATATGGACATATTTTTCTCCGTTATGGTGTGATTTTGATTGTTTTTTAGGGTTTTTACATAAAAACTTCGAGCATCATTTTTGTCCGTTCTTATGCTCGTAAAATCAAGAGAACGTGATCAAGCTTAGATTTATCACTTTTTTGGGCTCAACGAGGTTATACGAAAAAGGAACCCCCTGGAGTCCTCTTTAAGCTCTTTTCAGACTCTCTAAACATGAAAAGATTGCCGAGCGACCTTGCTATCTTCACGCTCGCTAAAGTATTTGAAATATGCGTTTGGTGAGCGATAATTTCTCTCTTTTTTTGTCTCATCCAGACTATGTTATGAAAAAGGAACTGAGAGAGTTCTCTTTTAAGTGTTTTTCCAAACTCTATAATCTTGAAAAAACTTCGAGTTTACTATCTATGGACTCGTTAAACAAACATTGACAGACCCGTGATGGGACCGAACCACTCCTTATTAGGGTTCGTTAAATATACTCCGAGGGACTCGTCCGAAGGATGAGCTCATATCAACAAGCATATGTGATCCTCTTCAAGCTTGCGTAAAATTAAAGAGGTACTTGCCAGAAATGGTGGGGGAAAATTTGGGAAAGGGATATGTTTCATCTTCGTATTGGTTGGCAGTAAGTGTCTCTCTTGAACAGGACACCCCCTATTCATCATTTGAAGCCAGTTTGGGAAATCCGTTTGTCTCTTTCGATTGATTACAAGTTCATTTCATGTGTCGTCTTTGAGTCAATTCTGCCAAATCATTGGTCGTGTCGTTCATATGTTCAAGAGAAGTCCATTTGAAACCTATATTGAGTCTGCCATCTACAGTTATCCATTCTCGTTGTGTCGGCCTTCCCTGTGTCCAGTCCAATTTGCAACATGCTCTATTTCACTCAAACTCTTTTACTCATTTTGTGTTATTGATGGGGGATACATCAAGGCCCTCCTATGACGAGTTTTGTTCCATCGACTTCATCTCATTATATGGAATCAAGACTTAGAAATTATTTAGTACCTTGGAGCTTGCATGCATCAATGGCAAGTTTCCTCGCTTTCGAGAGTGGGTTTACATCATTGACTCCTGATCGAAAGAATCCGTCGGATGTTCGACATCAACTCATTTATTCACACTCGATGGATTGTACTAGGGTACCTTGGGATTCATTGACATCAATGGTGATTTCCCTCGCGCTTGTTAACGGTTACATCAATGACCGGTAATCAAGTGGTTTCTACCATGTTCGACTTCAACACATGTAATCACATGGATAGATTCATACTTTGGGCAACGATATTGAACACCTTAGATATCGTTATTGGGATCCAGGTTTCGATGGAGTATGTATAATTTGTGACACATAGATCCACTGTGTATGTTTCGTGTCTATGTCGTCTTGATTTGAAAATTCTCGCATAGATCCACAGTGTATTCAGGTGGCTATGCTATATTTTGACGGCATGGATCCATAGTGTATGATTGGTGGCCATGACTTCGTTTATGATGTTATCAGTCTATGATATGAGTATGGGAATGCCTACCTTAGAATTGAATATATGATACTCTGTAGATGCTTGATTGTTCACAGGTTTCTGATTAGATGTGCTCCTGGTTCTCGACACACACATGCAACTTACAAAGTCTATCGACTGTCAGTGGTTCCAATCTCAGACTTTGGGGGGCATTCTGTTATCCATGATTTTGGTCTTCATGATTATGTATTGATTATGGTGTAATCAAAGCTCTTCATTAGAACTTTCTCCAGAGAAAAGTTACCTTTATCTCCTTCCAGAAATCACAGTTTTGAGGAAGGTTCGCAGGCTACCAATACATTTGCCTGTGAGAATGCATGATTCTCACAAGCTGCCTTAAGCCAGGGTGCAAGAGGTTCTCACTGTACCTAACTATTAGGGTGTGAACTCTTTCTAAAGAAGGGAAAAAGATGAATTCTCAAACCTTCTAGAAGGGAATATTCTAGAAGGATGAGATGGCATTCGAATGGTTATCTAAGTACTGTCTTTCCTGATATTTTGGGATCATTCCTATCCAAGTAACTAATCCATTATCTCTTATAAATTGATGGGATTCTCATGGAAAAGGTTGGAAGAAAACTAGCAGGAGATCTATTGGAGAATTAGTGGAAGATTGTGTGAAGGACTGATGCTACAACAACCAGGAATACCAGCAAGGTTATCAAAAGTGGTTGATTTTCTTCATGCAAGTGAGCAAGTGTGTGTGTTAGAGCTAGGAGCCATCAAAAGGAGGTTTGCAACATCAAGGCTCAGGTTGTAATTCTTGCTTTCTATCAATTCAATACAGTAATATGTCCCTTTCCCATAAAGCTAATGTCACTTTATTACATAACTCCTTGATCATATGCATAGATTAACTGTTGAATGTATTAAGTTGTTTTCACTTCAATTGGTTTGAGTTGTCCTGGTCTTGACGACATAAGAGCATTGGAGGGAAGCTGGAAAACAGAGACCCAAGGAAGTGATCATAAGGTATGTTCATGATTCTTGACTCCTAGTTCATTCAATAGTCTAAATCTAGGGAAAGAGTATTGTTCTGTCCTGTTTTGTTGTAGATCCAGGTGGAGCTAGGGAGATCAGTTTGTGTCCGCACTTATGGATTAATCCTAAAACACCTATGCCTGTAAAAATGATTTCATTCTAGTATTCCACATCTCATAGTTCTAACCAATATAACCATCAAACCATGGTATTCCATTATTTGTGTATGCACTATTATTGATCTATGTGATCTACCTTCCAGTGGTTAAATTGTTTCCTGAAGAAACTGACTCTAATACCAATTGTTGGTATACTTAGAGGGGGGGGGTGAATCAATATGATCATTTTTACTAGTTTTAACCACAATATATAAGCTTCAACTTAATCAACAGTAGATCATTATTATATCATCAATATAACGTCAGTGTATCATAAACATATAAACATAAGAAACATCACATCAAGTACACAATACACCAAAAATTGCATGGAAACCTAAACGAGAGAAAACAATGAAATGATTTCTTATATATCAAAGAATACATTCATCTTAAGAATCAAATTCTCAATTCTCTAGTTGCAACTGGAAGGAGAATACGACCCCCTATTTATAGGATCCCCCATGAAGGAAGCTACAAATCCCTAAATTATCTGGCTCCAACCAGAAGGAGGTTATAACCACGTGATTCTAAGGCTCCAACCTAAAGGAATCTACAATTCCATGAATTCTCTAGCTCCAACCAGAAGGATGCTACAACCCCCGTGATTCTCAGAATCCAAACTAAAGGAATATCCAACTCCCTGATTCTATGGATCCAACTGGAAGGAGGCTACAACCTCGTTTCCTTACCTTGTCCTGCCAGACTCAAATATAAATGTAGACCAACTATCACTACCACAATCATTACCATTATCGTTTTCAATGTCACTACCATTGACATTGTCACATCAACATGTAACCTATCAACCTATCATTGTATCCAAATTGTCACTGATCAACCTGTCCAATATGTCACTATCACCGATACTCAACTAGATCCTCTCACATGGATCATATATCAAGGACACCTCTCAACTAGATGTTAAACATTACTAACACATGCCTCTACCAAGCATGTACCAATATCACAAACACACCATCACAAGATATTTTTCTCAACCATGTACCAAAGCATGTACCAAACCATCAACATGTACCATACTAAGCATCAACCGTGTACCACAATTGACACTACAAAAAGTGCATCAACCATGCACCAACACCTATACCAAACCATGCATCAACCATGCACCAACACCTGTACCAAATTGTGCATAAACCATGCACCAAAACCTATTCCAAACCATGCATCAACCATGCACCATAACTTGTACCATATGCCTCAACCATCAACCATGTACATCAATACCATACCAAGTACCAATATTGTACCATACCATGTATCAAGCATGTACATAAACACATATACCATACCATGTACCAACAATGTATCTCAACCATATATCATATCACTCAATCATGCCATACACCATGTACCATTGGATACATCAATAAAGCACCATCAAAGATATACCTCAAAAAATTACCAAACAACCAATATCATATACCAAGTATATGCCTCAACCATGCAACTAATATTTGCCTCAACCATGCACCTAATATTTGCCTCAAGCATGTGTCAATGCCTCAACAATATACCAAATACTTTCCTCAAGCATGCACCATAACATCATCAACATGTAACTATAAAAGCATGCATATAAACATACATGCAACTATGTAATAGACCTGGTGTTTGCATGTGATTACAGACCTGCAAACCTTCCTCAACTTTAGAAAAAAGAGAATAGCATCTTCATCAAACTTTACCTCAGTCTCATTGGACTAGTTTTTGGATTAGTCACAAACCCTAACTTTCAACAAGCATAACTTTGTACCTATAAATAATAAAGTTTTGAAACTTGTACCCAATATTACTCAATATATTCTCTATAATTCCTCCAAGTTTCACTACTTGGAACATCCCAAAAAAGGAGTTATAGTAGAAATGCCATACCTTTCTAAATTTTGGCTTATTCTAGAGAGAGAAATTTTAGAGCATGCCACACACGGAATATTTGATATATAGCTCTAAAAATCATACAAAACATACTACTGACTATAATATATCCAATACATTTGGTCTCACATAATTTGGTTATTCTATGAATAATTTATTGTTGTTTTACCCAGAACACCTATTTGATACTAGTTTCAAGACTAGCCAAAAACCATATTTTCCATCGAGGGTATTTCCGAAAATACAACAACCCAGAAGCTAAAATTTCTACTACATACCTTGATATGTCTTCTCAATATCCCCGAGTGTTTTTTGTCGGTATCATTATAGAAATAAATTTATAGAGAAAATGGTAATATGACCTATAAATAACATACCTTAGAACACATCCTCATAGGACTTCATCCTCCCTTGGAATTTTTCCCTTCTTCACTTCATATTCCCTCTGAAATTCACCTAAGATCTCCTTGGTTACCTCAGATAAGAACCATTTACTCACATAGAATATATTCAATAGAATGTGTGTGTGAATGTACTTATCAATGACTTCTTGAGGCGTATACATACTTTTTCTAAGTAACCTCTTTCCTTAACTTTAGGGATTCTTGAAATTTATTGTTACAACCACTTTACCCTTTCATTAATGAATTGCGACCAATTAGGAGCTTCTTAACCCATGTTTGGGGCTTCCATAGAGGCTTATTAACTCATCTTTGAGGATTCCAACTTCATGACCTCATAACTCCTCAACTGTGAGGAACCATGTGGCATACCACCTATCCCCGAAAATGACATGATGAGGACTATCCATCCATGAGTGTCTTACATGCATGTACATTGTACTTCATGTCCATATTCCTCAACCAACTTTGGGTACCATAACCATACCTTTGTGGTTTCGTGTAGACTTCATCAAATGAACCCATCACATCGGTTGAAATCAACGACTTCATCAATGGCAACTAACTCACCATCAATTTATGTAATATTCTAGATATAAAAAGTATGCATAACAGAAATAAATAGCTAGAAATGGTAGATGAACAACAATATAACCAGAACAACACCACAATAATACCAGAATAATACCAGAAAGAAAACTTTGACTACTGAGAGCAATGTTCACTTTCCTCTTCGAGGGGAAAACCTCTAGTAGAGTAGAGCTCTATTACAATAATATCCAAGACGAAAGTTATCATACCCTCAACTCCTATTTATACTAAATATGTCTATCAAAAGAACCATCTAGAGGAATATCCTTCTAGAAGCGAAAGCTTCTATTAGGTCTTCTTACATTGGAATTATTCTTCCTTATTGCCAGGCCTTATTAATATTGACCTTTATTACATGGAAATATATTATTTTACCTATGTGAGGGGTTAGGTCCCTAACATGTCCTCCCCCTTAAAAACAACCTTGTCCTCAAGGATTGATATGGGGAAATTGTTGCAGAATGGTAGCGGGTTCCCAAGTTGCATCTATTGGAGTTGTATCTTTCCACTGGAGTAACACTTCCTTGATGGTTCGCTGATGCAAATGATGCTCACGCTAGTCCAAAACTGTTTGTGCTTGTAGCCAAATGGAGCCTTCTTCGTCCAACTCGGGAAGGTTGGTTTGATTTTGGCACTTAGTTCCAATCACCTTATTTAAGTATGAAACATGAAAACAGGATGGATCTTAGAATGACTGGGAAAAGATAACTAATAGGCCACCTGTCCCACATGCTTGAGAATGGTATAAGGACCATAAAATTTGGGAGCCAGTTTCTGACAATGGTCATCCTTGAGGGAATTTTTCTTGTAAGGTTGCAGTCGAAGAAACACCTGATCTCCTTCTGCAAATTGACATTCAAAGCGACCTTGATATACTTTTTGCTTCATGTGATTCTAGGCCATTAACAAATTCTCTTTGAGGGTACGAAGAATAGCCTCTCGAACTGTAAGCATTTGGTCAACCGACTAGACCTTTGAGACACCTAGAAAATATGAGAGAACTCAAAGTGGATTTTTTCCATATACTTCTTCAAAAGGATTCATGCGGGTAGATGTATGGTATGAAGTGTTGTACCACCATTCAACTAGTGGTAACCATTAAGCCCATTGATTTTTCCTTTTCGATGCAAACCACCTCAAATATGTTTCCAAACACTTGTTGACAATTTCAGTTTGACCATCAGTCTGGGGATGATAACATGTGTTGAGATGCAATTGGGTGCCTTGTAGCTTGAAAAATTATTGCCAAAAAATGTTGGTGAAAGTTGGGTCATAATCAAAGACAATAGAATGCGGCATGCCATGAAGATTGAAGACCTGATCCATGAAACGTTGAGAGACAATGGATGTTGTAAATGGGTGTTGAAGAGAACATAAATAAGAATACTTGGAAATATGATCAACTACCACCATGATGACTGATTTATTGCTCGATTTAGGTAAGCCTACAATAAAATCCATAGAGATATCCTACCAAATAGTGGGTGGAATCAGAAGAGGTTGTAGTGTGCCAGGAGATTTGACTATTTCTCCTATGTTGCATTGACACACATCAAATTCATCCACAAAATTATGAACGTATTGTTTCATACCATCCCAGAAAAAAGAATGTTTGACCCTATCATAGGTTTTTGTAAACCCAAAGTGCCCAACTATGGGTGTAGCATGAATCTCAAAAAGTACCTTCGATTTAAGTTTTGACTGTTTACTTAAATACAAATAGACTTTGTATCGAATCTCATCATTGAGCAAAGAGTACCATGGAGAAACTAGAGAATTGGACTGCAATTGTTGTATCAGATGCGAGCTTTTGGGATCATGTAGCCATTCGTAGCGAACATATTGGAGCCAATCTGGTACAATGAAGGAGAGAAAGAAAAGGGACCCTTCATCTTCATATTTTCTGGAAAGTGCATCAACAACCACATTGTATTTTCCTTTCTTGTAAATGATCTCATAATCATATCCTAAGAGCTTAGTCACCCATTTTTGTTTCTCTGGGGAGGAAAGGCATTGTTCCAGAAAATACTTGAGGATTTGATGAGCTATCTTAATTTGGAAGCATTTCCCTAATAGATAAGGGTGCCAAAGATCCACGACATGAAAAATAGCCAACATTTCCTTTTCATAGATTGATTTTCCCAAATTGCGCTCGAAAATTTGTTTGCTGGTAAAAGCCAAAGGTCGACCCTCTTTCATAAGGACAGTGCCAATTCCTTTCCCATAATCATCACATTCCAGGACAAAGTTCTTTGTGAAATCAGGAAGGGTCAGAACTGGAGTGATGCACATGGCCATATTCAAGGTTTGAAAATCCTGAGCAGTTGTTGGAGTCCAAGTGAAAGAATTATCTTTAAGGAGTGTAGTGAGAGGGGCCGCAATCTTTCCATAATTCCTAACAAACTTTCGATAATAACCTGTTAAACCCAGAAATCCATGCAAGATTTTGAGATTCTTTGGGTGAGGCCAATCTTGCATAGATTCAATCTTTTTAGGATCCACCCTAACGCTGGCCTTGCCAACAATATGATGCAAGTACTCGACTTTCGAGACACCAAAATCACATTTAGATTGTTTGAGGAAAAGTTGGTGCTGAGAGAGTAGATGGAGAACTCGATCCACATGAGCAAGTTGGGTTATCCAGGTTTTAATATAGATGAGGATGTCATCAAAGAAAACTAAGAAAAAATGATGGAGAAAAGGACAAAAGACATGATTCATGAGGCACCATTATTTGATCCCTGTGGAATTATACTCCAATCTGAAGAATACTGTAGTGTTGAAATGCCCAAATGCTTAATAGGAATAAATGTGTAGTAATTTTGCAACTCAAATGCAGGAGACACAGTTGTGTCACAATAGATATTTTATGTTCTATTTTGGTTTTCATCCCCAAGGGTTAGATATTCAAGGGTTCTACTTACAAGGGTTTTCCCTGTGCTATATCTCTCTGATATACATGCAGGGTCCAACAGTAGTACTCAGCTCAATATCTCAGGGCACCAACTAAGGAGGCTATACCATGCCCTTAGTCTCACTACCCGAATACCTAGGTACTAGAGAGTATCTTCCTGAGTGTTTTTCTCAGTGACACTATAGTAATCAGGCGGGCGATCAGTTTATCTATGGAGGGCTTCATGATATCTAGGTCGATCCGATGCACTGCCACTCGAAGGGTTACCAACATGGGTTACAAGGGTAGACAACATATGTGCGCTTAAGTACCACTTGTATTTATTGTGTGTATGAATCCTTGACCACAGTTTTATGCACGTAATGACAAATCTCTATAACTTAAAGACATTGGAATACATCTCTACCCTAAAAAAAATTAACCCATAATTTTATGTTGAGGAAGGTGCTCTGATACCACTTGTAATATTCTAGATATAAAAATTATGTAGAATAGAAATAAATAGCAAGAAATGGTATATGAACAACAATATAACCATAACAACACCACAATAATACCAAAATGATACCAGAATAATACCAGAAAGAACACTTTGATTATTGAGAGCAATTTTCATTTGCCTCTTTGAGGGGGCAACCTCCAACAGAGCAGAGCTCTATTACAATAATATCCAAGACAAAATTTCTCATACCCTTGACTCCTATTTATACTAAATATGTCTATCAAAAGAACCGTCTAGAGGAATATGCTTCTAGAAGCGAAAGCTTCTATTAGGTAATCTTATGTTGGACTTATTCTTCCTTATTTTTAGGCTTTATTAATATTGACCTTTATTACATGGAAATATATTATTCTACCTACATGAGGGGTTAGGTCCCTAGCAATCTCAACCACATATCTAGGACTTCCGAACTTCTCCAAGGTTTGACATCAATATGCAAGAGTTCACATCAATGAAAACCAACTATCCAAACCAACTGCCCAACATACTTATTAAAATTATTAACCATAACAATTGATCAACAAGAAGGTACAATACAAAGAATTTTAAATTTAACAATTTTAAAATTTATATTTCATTTACAAGATACAACTTGTAGGAGACACCAATCTCCTTTTTTTTAGCACCTACTCAAATAGACACCAATCCCCTATTTTCAAGCACCAACTTGAGGAAGATGCAACTCCTTGTTTTTTAGGATCCAACCTCTAGAAGACTCCAATCCTCTACTTCCAAAAACCAACTAGAGGAACATGCAACTCCCTATTGTTTACGCTCCAACCTATAGAGGGATCCAATCCTCCCTTTACCCTCCCTTCCACCCTCACTTCATGTGTATGTTTTAGGTTTCAATTTATTCCTTGGACTCTGCCTCTATTTTGATCTTCTATTTCACTCACTAATTCACCCCCTTTTTCACCATTTTGATTTTTATATAGTCTTCCAAAAGGTGTATGACATTGAACCATTGTGTCTCTTTGTAAAAGAGCAGTGAATAAATGTGCCTCTTCATAACAACAATGTTGTTTTAAGAACAAATTTCTTCCTCTATTATCATATTTAAGTAATTGAGTGACCTTGATTCCTCTTCAAAATATATTTAATGAATAATTATATTAAGAATCATATTCTCGATTGGAATTGGTAAGTTGGGCACCTTTCATGGGATGTTTTCCTTTCAATATTACCATACTTTATTCAAATGGTGCAAAATGGTGTGAACTTTGTTATGTTCGAATACTGAGAGGGGGGTGAATCGGTATGAGCACAATCAATGCTTTTAATCACAATATAAAACCTCCAATAATGTTCAATAGTTTCTCATTATAATTTAATATATCATCAACACCATAATTCAATGCATAAACATCACATAAACATAGTACACCCGAATTTTACGTGGAAACCCAATGCGGGAGAAAACCATGGTATGTTTTTATTTATTTATCAAAGAGTACACTCATTGGAAGCACAAAATTCCTATTTCTCCAGCTACAGATGGAAGGAGGATCCAACCCCCTATTTACAGGATACAACCTGAAGGAAGCTACAACTCCCTAATTTATCGGCTCCAACTGGAACGAGACTACAAGCCCTTTCCTTGCCCCGTCCAACCGCCTTGAAATATAAATGTAGACCAATATGTCACTACCTATGTCGTTGTAATTGATAACCTATTGTTGATGTTTTTTCTAATAATTGTTTTGTTGCTATTTATTTCAATATCTCATCAATATTGCAAACACACATACCTCATACCAAGATCCATAAGAGAGTTATCCAAATAAATTGCTTAATAATCACTAAGATAGATATGTTCCTTATTTCTTCAGAACACACATCCTAACATACATAGGAAGACATACCTTCAATCCGTAGCTGACCTAGTTTTTATATCTCTGACTTTCAATAAAAAAAATTCACATATTTGTGACCTGTACACTTCCTACACGTGAATGTCCATGATTTTCCCTTATGTAACTTGCGGAATACCTCAGATAAGTAAATTTTATTTCGTACACTCGTCTCTTGTAAACTTCTCACTTCAATGAACTTTGTTGCCTTGGTCTCACTACCTCATATCTTCCAATCTATATTCACACAAAAATATTCAATTGACTCTTCTTTGTATATATGTGTTTCCAATGAGGATCTCATTATAAAATATAGGGATTTCCGAGAGTCATAACTTTTGACTCGGTTATCCGATCGGGATAAAATTTTACAGGAATTTGTGTCTCGAACCAATATTTCAACAATTCAATGACAACCAATATTTCAATAGCTAATATTTCAACAATTAATCTTTCAACAATACCCCCCTTTGGCATTGATGGAAACACTTAGACATGGAAAACACTCATTCTCATGTCGGCTCCCTCTATCTTCATGCCTCTTCTCTTTGTTTTCATGCCTTTTTTTTTATCTCCCCCTTTGTCATAAATGGAAAATGGTGACTTATCCTTTGGGTTTCTTCCCCGGTCTCTAAGCCTCTAATCTATACTATTGTTTATCTTCATGGTTCTTCCTCATGTAAATATCTGATAATAAAATCATTCAAAAAGAATTCAATTCTTTCATGACATTTGTTGCTCTCTCCTTCTCTTACTGTGCCAAATGTCATGTAGATCACTATTGGGTTGTAAATACTCCAAGTTTCTATTAAAGATACTCAAAATTCTCCCTTGGAGGAGGTTTGGTGAAGATATTTGCAATCTATTTGTTTGTCCCAATGTACTCTACCTTGATTTTCTTTTATGTAATGTGTTCCTGTAGAAAGTGAAACTTGATCATAATGTGTTTCATCTTGGAACACATCATTTTATTCTTAGAGATAATTATAACACTATTATTATCACAAAGTATCAGAATAGGATCGCCATATTCCACTTGTATGTCATGCAAAGTTTTCTTCATCCATAGAACCTGTGTACAACATGTTGTTGTTGCAATATACTCTTCTTTTGTTGTGGGAAACAATAATGAAGATTTTTTCTTACTCAACCAGGATACCAAACAATCACCCAAATACAAGACTACTCCAGTTATACTTCTTCTATCATCAACACTTCATGCCCAATCCACATCTGTGTATGCCACTACAGATAGGTCATTCCCTTTTGGGTACCATAATCCATAGTCTTATGTTTCTTTGAGATATTTGGATTTACTATCATAACATGTATTTCCTTTGATGCTCTTGAAATCTTGCAACTTGTCCAACCACTTGCATCACATTTGGTCTTGATGTTGTCACATAGAGTAAACTACCAATCATCAATTTGTAGATTCTCTGATATGCATCCTTGGATTTATCATCTTTGATCAATTTGCAACTAATCTGCATGGCATTACTTATAGGCTTTCAATCTACCATTCCAAACTTCTTTAGCATTTATTTTATATACTTGGTCTGGGGGATGAAAATACATTTATCTTGTTGACATGTGTGGAGTCCTAAAAGAAAGACAACTCACCAAGTAATGACATTTCGAGTTCATTATGCATGTCATTAGAAATTGTTTTACTCATCCTATCATCGTCACTTCCAAAAATAACATCATCAACATAAAAAATCCAATTATCAATATACTACCCTGATTTACCTTTATGTAGAGATTGTTTTATGCATTTCCTTTCCTGAACCCTTTTTGTTGTAGATACCTGTCCAATATTGAATACCATGATCTTGGGGATTCTTTGAGTCCATAGAATTCCTTGTTCAATATACAAACATAATCTTCATTTTCTAACAGTATAAATCCTTATGGTTGTTTGATGTAGAATTATTCTTCTAGTTCTCCATTTATGAAGGTTGATTTTACATCCATATGATATACTTTTATTTTCTTAGAACATGCATAAGACAAGATCAGTCTAACTGCTTCCATTCTGGTGATTAGGGAAAAAGTTTCCTCAAAATCTATTCCTTCAACCCAAGCATATCCATTTCATAATAACCTTGCTTTGTTCATGGTTACATGTCCATCCTCGTTGAGCTTGTTTTAGAATACCCATTTTATTCCAATCACTTTCTTATTATTAGGCCTTGGAACAAGTTCCCATGTTTCACTCTTCTCTATCTGATCCAGTTATTCTTCCATAGGTTTGATCCAATGTTAATCAGTGTTGGATTCTTCAAATATGTTGGATTCAACTGTTGACAACAGTACTAGATGTCTTTGTTTTGGTGAGCATAATTTTCTTTGGGTTTCAACTCTTTCATCTTTATTCCCAATGATCTGTTTTGGTGGATTATTTTTATGCACTCTCCATCTAGGAGTTTTTGGATATTTTTGAATATTTTGTTGGCCATATTATGCTTGCTCTACTTCTGGCTGCTCTACTTCTTCTTATTCTTCTTCTTCTTCTTCTACTTCTTCTTTCAAATCCTCTTCTCCTTTATTCTCTGTTGACTCTTTGCTTTGTTCTTTGTGATTTTGTACACTTGTATCATCAATCTATACATTGATTCTTTCCATTATTCTATTGAGTCTCGTATTGAAACATTTGTATGCCTTGCTTTTACTTGAGCACCCAAAAAATATGCCTTTGTCAACTCGAGAGTGAAATTTTCTAATCCTTCCATCTTCTCTTTTGATATAGAACTTGCTTCCAAATACTCTAAAATGCTTCACATTTTCCAGTCTTCCTTTCCATACCTCGTAGGGAGTCTCATCACTATTACTTATGAGCATTCATTTGTTTAGGATATGAATTGTTGTTTGTACTTCTTATGCCAAAAATATGTCACCCAACTTGGAATATTTCAACATGGTTCTGGACATTTCCTATACTGTTATGTTTTTTATTTCAGTGACTCCATTTTGCTGAGGTGTCCTAGCTTCTGAGAATTTCCTTTTTATTCCATGTTTTCCACAAAAATCCATGAATTCTTTCGATGTAAACTCTCCACCATTTTTTTATCTCAAACATTTGATTTTCAAGTATGTATTTGTTTCAACCATCTCTTTGTATATATTAAAGTGTTTGAATGCCTCTCAATTCTTCTTGAGAAAGAAAAATACAATCATTCTTGTGTAGTCATTAATTAGTAGCATGAAGTATTATTCACCATTTCATCCCTTTGTTAGTGTTGGTCCACATAGATCAGTATGTACAATATCCAATGGTTTATTCGTTGAGTAATCCTTTTATTTGAACTTGGTACTTGTTTGTTTTCCCTGTAGACAATGCTTACATAGAGTATTCACTAGCTTTGAAATTTTAGAAGTTTCTTTTACTGCTTCCTTTCTATTGATTTTGACAAGTTTTTCAAAGTTCATGTGACCCATTCTTTTGTTTCATATCCAACCTTCATTTTCCTTTCCTAAGAAACAACTTTCTGTTCCAATTTCATTCAAAACATGTATGTTGTTCGAAGTCCTTATCGTTGTGGCCACTAACTTACTTGATCCTTCTTTCCTAATTTTGCATTTCTCTGAGTCGAACCGAAGTCTGTGTCCTTGATCACACATTTGACTTAAACTCAACATATTGTGTTTCATATCTTTGATTAGTAGAACATTTTCTTCCATGGAATCTTTGCTTCCAAGCTTAACTATGTCTCTACCTATAATTTTAGTTTAAGGGTTATTTCCAATTGAAACTGATCCATCTCTTTCTTTCTTCAAAGATAGAAACTTGTTCTTGTCACCTATCATATTGTTTGAACACCCACTGTCAACATACCAAATAATTTTTCTATGATGGGATTGTAGAGAAAGTGAGCATTGATTCTTCTTCCCTTTCCATATCTCTTGTGGTTTAGATACATGACTATTAATGTTATTGTTTGGTTCCATGGGTGGAATAGTCAATCTGCAATTCTTTGCTATGTGTTCAAAATTGTTGCATTTGTAGCATTCTACTTCATTGGTCAATGTGCCAAAACTATTTTTTTTGTTGTTGCATGCTTCATAAGATTTTATGGGATAACTATCATTTAATTACCCTACATAGTTGCTTCGGTTCTTGGAATAGGCTTTGCAATTTAAATCTTTATGTCCAAAATTAACACAATTAAATCAATGACCATAAAAGAAACTTTGATACATGGGAGTATATAATATTCTTTGTGATCCACTCCTTCTGAATTCATATCATTGAGTCATCTTTATTTCTGGAATGTTCTTCTTTGGGGGCTTGCATTCTTCCTTCTTGAAAACATCTCTGACAATCTCTGCAAAGATTATTTCTTTTGCTTCATGTTTTGTTGTCTTGGAGGTCGATCCTTTCTCATTCTGTTCTTGATTGTATTCGAGTCTAGATATGTCATTGGATGGTATTTGATTGCTGATGATTTGATCCAATATTCTAGTGATCTTTTGTTGCATATAATTCTTCTCAAGATCTTTCTTTAAAGATATTATTTCTGTTTCCAAGCTTCCAAACATTTTATCCTTTTATTCTAACTAACTTCTAATTATTTCCTCAATCCTTTTGTATTCTTCTATTTGAATTTTTAGACTCATGATCATTTGGTCAATTTCTTCAGAGTTGGAATTCTGAGATCCCTCTTTCATTTTTAACTCTACTTTGAGTGACTTGTTTTTCTTTTTTTATTTCCAAGTTCTTCTAATTCACTGATTAGATATTTTCTAAGATTCACTTCTCCTTATTCTTTTTCAAAACCTTATTCATCATCTTCTACTAACATGAAGAGTACTCTTTCTAAATCACTATCATTATCCTCCGCATCTTATGAGGAACTGTCCTCCTTTGAGTAGAAACTTTTCTTGAATAATTTCCTTTTGTTTCTTCTCATGTTTCCCTTTTTATATTTGTTTTCCCTTTTAGAAGCTTCTTATTCATCACTTTGTTTATTCGTATGAGAACATTTAGAAGAAAAATGATCGATACCACCAAAATTAAAACATTTAAATGAAAGCATACCTTTATACTTGTCCGTTCCTTTCTAAAATTTTCTTATGAAGTTATCCATATCTTCATATTCGTTTGAATCATCACTATAGCTACAACCTGTTTTTGACTTTTTCTTGTTCTTATTCTTTGTCTTCTTGGATACCTTGAAAGTTGATTCCTTCATGACTGGGTTCTCCTATTCTTTTCTCATTTCATAGGCTATAAATATTCCATGTAGTTCATCCATGCTCAATGTATCAAGATATTCTCTTTATTCTAGGGATGTTATTTTAGGATCAAATCTCATAGGAAGATACCTCAATACCTTTTGAACAATCACTAATTCATCAACTTCTACACCCAATCCATTAATAGTGTTAACTATTTCATCAAATCACATAAGGTAGGCTACAATGTCTCCATCTTCCTTCATCTTCAATTGTTCAAAATTAGCTCTAAATATTTGAAGCTTAACTCCCTTAACTTTGGCATCTACTTCATAAATATTTTGTATTTTATCCATAAGATCCTTTGTATTATCACAATGCATAACTGTTATAACCCTAAAATGCACCATACAGGTTTACCTGGTATCAGGCCTACTCATGCCTCTTCCTAGCCAAAGCCATGCTGAACAAATCCTCAAAAAACCACTTAAAACAAGCAACCCGCGCACTAACTTCTCACTCTGCGCAGGCAACCACTTGTTGTCCTTCTAGTGCACGCGGGCATCCGTGGGCTAACCTAAAACAGCCCGCGGGTACCTAACAAGGCAAAAAATCAGGGAAGTTTCCGCCGGGACACAAGGCTTTTTGTCAGTTAACTGGAACTCTTCGCCATGCATGGCCGAGAGTTCGCCTAAAACCCTAGCTCCTTCTAGCCTATAAAAGGAGGGGTAGGGGTACTATTCAAGAGGAAAAAAATCATAGCAAAGAAACTCTGCCAAATTTCCAAGTCAGTTTTGTCCCAACCCTTTAGCCTTGCCTCAAGCTTTAGGAGAAATTCATGCAGCAGCAATGGGAGGACAAAAAGAAGAGGAGGAACCCAGGATTAGGATCGAGGAACGGTGGCCGATCTCAGAAATCATTGTAAGTTGGTTCATATTGAGATTAATGAAAAAGATGCTTTTCCCATCCCTAATACATGAATCTCATCTATGTTATTTGATTTATGTTTTATCTCTAACCCCCTAGTAGATCAGTAGCATGCATGCATAGTGTTGTCTTGATTGCAGAAAGCT
>SNQJ01S0084166.1:5720-37288 GCA_010110895.2 Picea sitchensis
TTACAATCGACACAAAAAGGTCCAGCCCCTTTCTTTTCTTTCTGTGGTGTATTTATATAGTTTTACAAATAAGATAGAATCTCAATCATTACAAAATTTCGGTTATGATAGGGAGGAGAGCAATCGCTCCATTTCTTCTTCTCTGTCTTCACTTGGTGCCAAACGTTTGTCCTCGCACGTGCTCGGTACAGGCGACACATCTTTCAACCAGTTGAGATATCAGCCTCGACGGTTCTACTTGACATCTGGCTTTAAAAAAGTAACATTCTCAGGCTAACTACGGCATCCTGTCCTCCATCTGTCCATCTATGATGTTGATAGCGCATAGTTGCGCGCTTGGTCTAATCATGCATTTGTCTATTTGGACTATGTCCGCCATAGTCACTTGGGAAATATCGGTCGAATCTCTTTCCTCTTTTTCCTTTAGATCAAGCGAGATTTTTTCCATATTCATTTGAATCAATGCCTCGACATTACCTCCGCTATCAATGCCTAGCAGATCGCCATCTATAGAACAAAAGGCCTCTTCTAAGGAATTCGTTACCTTTTTGGCTTGTTGCTTGCCTTCGACGATGTTGTGCTCCCATTCTTTCAATAGAATGTTTCCTCTGGTCTGCTCCGAAATGGTGAACCTGGGAGTACTTCCCGAACCCCTGTTGTTTGTGGCTATTACAGCCTCTTGGAAGGCGACCCGTGTTGCTCCAGCTTCCCTTTCTCTGGCAGATAAGTTCTCCAAAACTTGATTAACCAACAAGAAAATGTCCCAAATCTCCCCTACCTTGCCGAGTAAATTTCATTGAGCCGCAGCGACTCTGCCCCGAATCTCCATCTCCTGGGACTGAAACATCCCGATATCTATCACTTTGCTTTCGACGATTTCCACCCTAGCATGTAGTTGTTGGATCAAATCTCTTTGCTGACTCACTTGCATCTGACCATCTTGGACCACCAGCTATGATTTCTCTAGCTTAGTCTTGAGTATCTCTATCTCGTTTTTATCGGCCAACCTGGCCTGCTCTATTCCTACACTCGCCTGGTCTTTGGCAGTTTCTGTTGCTGTGGCTAGTCTGGCTTCAAGGGTCTTGATGAGGTGATTTTTTCGTTTAAGCTGGTTTTTCAAAAGCCCGACTGAGAATTGGTTTGCCGAGGCATATGCTCCTAATGTCCCTGTTATTTCAATCTCGAATTGTTCATTCTTCTTGTCCTTCCCATCAGTTGTGACTTTGTATTTCTTTGTTGTTGACTCTCGTTCCTGATAGAATTCCCTCTTTACCACTGCCTTTCTCTTCTTATTGAAGAAAAACTCATTCGGAGGGAGTTCTTCTACCCTTATAGGCCTTAACTCTTCATTGAAGATCCATCCTGCATCAATATTTCCCTGAGTCGACTGCGAGGGGGTAACTGATGTGATAGGTTCCCCGATCTGTTTCGCTGGTTTTCCCAGAGTAGTAACCGGACTCTGCTTCTTCGGTGGGTCGGGAGTCTTTATCTCTACTTTCAGACTCTTAGTTTGCTCTCCCTCGTCCTAGTGTTTTTCTTGATCGGGAGTCGCATCCTTAGAGCCTTCAGCATCTCTCTGTTTCACCTCCGACGTACTCGAACTTTCACCCCGCAACACTGCGAGAAGACAACTGCGTCGATGTTCCTAGAACTTCAGAACATTGACTCTTTCTTCGGGTGCCAAAGTTTGTATCCGAGCTAGAATCTCGGCATAGGACCTTGCACCTCGGAAAATGTCATCCGAAGGTGAATTCTCATGCTCAAATCTCTTGAGCCCACAACTGGCAAATGATTTCCCACGACCCTTTGCGGATCATGCTTTTTGTATTCAATGAGGACCAAATTTAGGTCTTCCAGGGCTGCGGCCTCAGCTTTGGCATGCCCGAAATCTAATAAAGAATAAGAATTCAAATGAATAGGAAAAGGTGGCCATACCTTCTTTGAGTATCCCTTAAGTTATTTTCTTATACCACCAATTATTGTTTGCCTAACAACCTCACGACAAGCCAACTTGTCGGGAATGAACAATGGCAATGCATGCGGGGGAACCAAAGCCCCGAAAACTCTAAGGTATGAAAATTCTGCTTCTACATACCAGTCTGCTATGCTGCTCAGATTCGTTACTATGCTGTCTGAAATCCTGGGTGGCGGGTGACCAAAAATAGTGACATGCAGGGGCACCATCACCCAGTTGAAGATTTCATACACAAAATTTGCCGCTTTGTTTTCCCATAATTTTGCATGATAAACGTGTATGGGCTCATCTTCTACTAGAGTCCAACTCCAGCTCATTAAGGGAAATGGTGTTAAAAAACAAACTGCGTCCATAATGTATGCAGACATGAAAAATGAAGACGCCTTCCCGTTCTCTTTCTACGCCTGATACTATGAGACCCGACTGGTCAAGCTATCGGACAGCATTTTTGCCCAGTCGAAGGAACTGCCTTCAGTGACCCAAAACATTAGAGGCACCCACGGAAGAAAAAAATGTGTGGTGCCTCTCTCCCGTATAACCTGCATGTCATCATGGCTCCATATTTGTACTATGGTTCTAAAGAAGTGATTGAATATATGTCGTGGATATCAGCTCTGAACTTTGCGGTGTTCGAAACCCAATCTTTTATTAAACCGGACATGGTTTTATCATACTATACGCATTCCTTCTGCTTGAACTCGTCCAAGAATTCGGCGCCATATGTGTAGTCGGACGTTGTGGGCAGCTTATACATGGCTTGCAGATGTTCCGGCCTAAAAGTCTCGATGGTGACTTTCTGCTCATTCATGATGGTTCTGGTTGGTATGTCCACATGGTCTAATGCCCATCGGACCATGTCATAATATGGAAGCAATCGTGGCCTAGCTGCTACTTTGTGCATTCCGGATTGGATGACTATTTTGTACTTGGTGGTTATATCATCTTTTTCGTTGTCGCTGGAGTCATCAAAATAATCCACCAATTCTGCCTGCAGAACATCTAAAACGAACGACCAATTCGAGATTGAGTCGATACTTCGAGGTGAAGTATTAGTGACATTGTCTGAGCCTTGTCCCAAAACCTCAACATTGGTTTTGGATGCTTTTCGCGGAGCCATGGCTGGAGATTGTGTTTTAGCTCTTCTGCGATAGAAATACGTATACATACAGAAGTCAGTTTGCTCAGAGATAATGTGCTCTGCGTGATATGAAAATGCATTTTTTATAATGAACCACAGCTCTTATATATATTCAAAAACTCGGTACCTTTCAGAACAATTCTGTCAAATCATGTTTAGAAATAAATTTTGCCATAAAAATCCGATCTTATATTCATCAATTTTCCCTATTTCCTCATTAATGTCATAAAATTTTGGCATTTTAAAATGTCAGTTGGCATATGGAAATAATAAGGCTACCTCGTAAATCGTGCAATCATCGAAACATGGGATATGTATTGATTTAGCTTAATTAATCCGGTTTTACCAACGTTAATCAATATTTCGGTATTCGTTATATCGGGGGTTTTAATTTAACACTTTGAACCTCTAACACCCGAGACTGCGATGATCGATTTGGGTTAATAAAAATGTAATCATGATTAGGGGCTCAATTAATTTCATAATGTATATATTCGCCATATCGCGACTCGGAGCTTCGAAAATAAGTTTCTAGGAGGTTTGCATGCCGAGCTGTGAAACCGCGAGATCGTGATAATACGACTTAATTAAAAAGGGAAGATAAACTTGGATTAAGTGATTAATTATTTACGTTTATATCCTTATCCTGATTTCGCGAGTCAGGGCTTAGACGATGTAACTTTTTAAAAAAGAAAACGCCGAGTGGCGAATTGCCGAGAGGACTTTTACCATGGTTTAGCTTTTAATTTTAACCTTGACATGGGTTACTAAAACAAGGACCTCGTGTTCTCAGCTATCGAGGCTTCGAAAATAAATTTTTGGATTTGGTGAATGCCGAGGTGCAAAAACCCGATGACGTTTTAATCATGGTTTAGGAAAACTTTTACTCCCGTTACTACCCTGGGTGAAAAATTAAAACGATTTCGCCGTTTCGTTGCTTGGTACGTGTGAACTACGTGATTTATAGCATCCAACCTATGAGATCCCGAGGTGGAACAAAAGAGGAAACATTTTTATGAAAGGTAGGAATTTCCTCGAGAGTACAACAATCATCGATGTTTGCGTGATAAAGCTTCAGAGATTTTGAAACCACAGACGGAAAATACGAAAACCATCTTTCGATTTCGAGCATTAAAAGATGAAATTTGTGACGGGCTAGAAAAACAAAGGCGGCTCCAACAGGATGCATCTTGCATATGAGCCAAGGAGATATCTCTTCTTTCTCTCAACAGGAGGCAAAAATCAGGGTCGAAAGCATTAGCATAAGTCATCTTGGTAGAGGTTTATGTAGGTTTAATTGCAGAGGGAATCTTTTTATACATCTCATTAAATCTCTTCGAGAAGTCTGAAACATATTCCCTCTCTTCTCTCTTAAGTGCCCCGAATTCTGTAATATAATAAAGGAGATCTTTTTTATTCCCTGAGTGTCTTAAGAATGAATCATCCAGAGCAGCAATCTCGTCGATAGATCTAGGAGGCAAGTCCCTAAACCAGTCCCTGGCATCACCATCAAGGCTTTGTACAAAAACTCTCATCCACACATCTTCATTTTCGATGACCTGAATCTCTGCAAATCTATAAAAGGATGCAAGGTGCTCTTCTGCAGTCACGTCTCCCTCCCCTGTGAAATGGGGCATGTACTTAAGGTAGTTTGTGGTTGGGAGAGCATTCATAGGCTAAGGTAAAACTAGAGGGGTGTATCTAGCAGCCAATATCTCATCCATCTTGCTCCTAGAAGGATTAGCACCTACCATTTGGAGGTGAACTGGAGGAGAACCAAGAGGATATGGAGTTTGGAAATGTGAGACTGGGGCTGTGCTTCTGGGAGAAAAAGGAAAAGGATGAGAGTTAGGAGATAAAGATGAGGGGCTAGAGGTAATAGAGGTTTCCCCTACTGTAACTGTAGCAACTCTAATAGGAGGAGGAGTAGTAAAGTCTGGAGTAGGAAAGTCTTCTAAGGCCAAAGCTCTCTCCTTCCAAACCAAGAATAGGAGGGGAGAAATCGGCAGGAAAAATCCCAAAATTTAAATATCTTGAAACTCCAACAGTTTGTATAATAGGAGAATCAGAAATAGTTACTAGAGTTTGTAAAGAGGAATTATGCAAATTATCAGAAAAACTTGGTACAGAAGTGGAGGTACCTTTTTTAGCAGTATTTCCCTTTCTGATAATTTCCTTTGGGTCAGCTTCAGACATTGCTAGAGGCAGCAATGGAGTGGACCTCGTGTGTATGCCTTTAGGAGACAGAACTGAAACAGTGGAGTCACCAGGTGCAAGTTAAAATTTTCAATGGTACTGATATTTGATGCACCTTCAGAATCAGAGCTTCTTTGTCGTTCTATCCCAGGGAAAAGTCTTCAATTCGTTCCCTAGCAACGACGCCAGAAATGTTAGCACTAGAAGTCACCCTCATATTGCATAGAAGGTAAGCCCAGTACCCATCAGTTTATACAATAAATGTAAATTAGTTTTAGGTGATCAAATGGAGAGGACTCAATGATAATAACGTTCTAACTCAGAAATTTGGACTAGCATGCATAAGAAATTGAGGTATGGAATCAACTTCAGTCAGTAAGTTGGAGTAAGGGTGAATAGAGGGAAGAATTTGGTGAGGAGAGTGTAGAGGTCTATTGTGGACATCAGGTCTTCTAGCAACCTAAGGAGGAAAAACTTAAAAGTAAGATCTTCTTGAATTCAAATCTCAAAGAAACTGAAAGAAATTATAACAACACTATAATCAAACATTCATCATAATACAGTCACAACAATCCATGTGAATCAATCAATCATGAATTCTCTCAATATCATAGGAAAATAAGATGGAGCAAGAAAGATGACTTAGATTAACCACGATGTCTAAAAAACAAATACATAACCAGAGAACCAGTGTTCTTCATAAAAATATTACAATAGTCGAGAACCTAGGTCAACCATTTGACCTTAACAAAATACCAAAACTATCTATAAATACCCAGAAATGTTGCAACCACCAGGAGTGTGATCGGACAACTGCCTTCAATTCCTTCAGTCGGTGCTTGCTCTGTCAGATTGTGCAGGTTTTCTCATGTCAGACGCGATCCATGCACAGTTATGCACTTTACAGGAAAAATTTCCCATAAGGAAGCTTCGGATCATCGGCGTACCTTCATGGTTGTGCTCTGCAACGCTTTCCATTTATGGGGTGAGATGAGATCTCAATTGTCACCCCCAATCTTCAATAACTACCTTCATTGGGATCACGATAGGGCCTGACACTCATGAATGTTTCTAGGCGGTGCCATACGAATTTTTCAAGTCAATCTCGACGTCTCGAGGCCAGTCAGATCTTCTTCTGTGACCAATACAGGTGTTTTCGATCTTTGGCGCAGCTCCTCTCCATCGCTCCATCTTCAATGTGACCTAGGGCCATGACCCTACGCAATTGCATGATTGTGGGCGCGACCAAGGGTGGTTTGAAAGAAAACCGCTTTTCTCCCTGCAATTCACCATGAACCGCCACACGTCCCTTTCCAAAAACCATGGTTCTGATTGCGGCCCGCCCTTGAAATTTTAAAACGTGCGCACCTTCCAACCCCGCAATGGAGCATGACCATTGATCTTGTGATCTGAGATGAGGCTTCCTGATCAATGGCCCAACTCTGGCGCTTTAGATCGGCGGATCAGATCTTCCCTCTTCAAATCAACGGCTAAGATCTGCTTCGTGAATCGGCCTTAAGAAATTTCAATTCTTAAACCACATTTACCTCTAAGCAAAACCTCTAGAGTTGAGGATCTGATGACGCGTGGCATTCTGGATTTGGATGGCCGAGATCCACTTCGAGTCTTTGGGACTTCAGGAAAATCAAAACTCAAATCTGGCTTACTTCTCCATGCGCTTTTACCTAGAGCTGTGGATCTGATGACACGTGGATCTGGTTGATCAATGGCTCAGATCCATTTCGGGACTTCATCCCTTTGGGATTTCTAAGCACTTCTCATTTCAAATATTCTGAAGCTTATTTCCCCGGAGGCTTGGATCAACTGCCACCTATCCCCTTTAAGATCAATGACTCATATTCACTTCAGGGCCTTTTGTTCTGGCGCTATACTTCACGCAATTTTTCACTCCCGAATGTCCGTGAGCTGCTGATCTGGACTGTTCCCGGAATCTTCGTCGCTGAAAGATTAAAACTGTCTTTTGCTTATGCTTCAATATTGAAATGGGTTGTTTAAGAAAGTTGTGCTTTGTGTTCATGGCTACGACCTACACGATCAAGGATTTGGATGACTGGCTGCGAGCTGAGAAAACACAGAGACCAGGGCGCACAAACGAACAAGGGAAAACAGAAAATGATTTTATCGGCCGAAGGGGGAAAAACTTCAAGACTCGGCCTGCGAAAAGGATAGAGACAGGGAAAAACTACAAACTTAGGTAGAAACCACAAACCCACAGGACTTTGACAAGTTCATGTGATAACATTATTATTTATTTTGTTGAATGGATAATGATTACAACTCAAACTTTAAATATTTTGATCATTTTAGTTATATCATTATAAATCATATTCATTCCTTTTATTATTAGTGTTATTTTTTCTATTAAGTTATTAATTAGTTACATAATAGTTTCCCTTATCTTTCGTGTGTTACTTAAACTCTGTTTCAATAGTACTATTTTCAATTTCACAAGGCTTACATAAACCTTGTACATGTACATAAATATTGTATATAAATAAGACTGTGTGATATTTATATATTAAATATAGATATAGTAGAAAATGTACATAGTGGTTTTGTATAGATACATAGTCATTGTGCTTTCTTAGTTTACCTTAGTGTTTTCACCGGTTAACGGAGCCGTAAAACCCGTCAGGGTAGGTTATTTCAAACGGCTTGGGTTACTTAAACAACCCCGGACCGGATCTTCCCTTCCCATTGACGTTGTATTCACATATTCCCATCAACAATACTAGAGAATTCTTCAATGGTTTGTAGAAATATTTGCAGCTCCAAATCATCACTAAAGACTTGTCAGTGCTTTATGTTGTCTGGTATGGATGTCCTATGTCTGTCTTCCACCTGATACTTGATATTTGGGCCAATGGGAGGTATGAAGGTGCTGGCAACCAATGTCAAAGAATCATCCTTCAGATTTGCCTCTCTAGAAATGAAGGAGATATTAAATGCCAGAAAGAAGTTGTCAACCAAGTCCCACACCTCATTCTTGTATTGCTTGAGCCTATGTTTCTTATCTTGATAGATTTTTTTTAATTGATTGATGATTAACTTAGAATCACCGAAAACTGCCAAATTGTCAATGGTTATGTCTTTGGCAGCCCTCAATCCAAGCACCAGATCTTCATACTCACCTATATTGTTAATAGTCTCGAATTCCATCTTATAAGAGAGCGTTATAACCTTCTTTGTAGGGGAAATGAGGACTATACCATCCCCATAACCTTCTTTTGATGAAGAGCCATCGAAATACATATTCCGCACTTTATTTTGTTGATCTGTCAATGATTGATTTTTTCATTTGCTTACTGTAATTTCTGGTTCCTCATTATTTAAACGAAAAATAGATGACCCGATCTCATCCTCAACAACATAAATTGGATGGTTGCTTGGATTTTGATGGTCAATAACGATGTATGTCAATCTGACCTCCCTGTATAGCCTCATGTGTTCTCCCCTGAAAACAGGGATGGTGGCATATGTGAGGTCCATTTGTAATGATCCTCAAACCTTCTTGGCCCATGTCCTAAACAAAAGCATACCAAACTTGGGGGGAATGTCAGCCACAACAATGTTCATCACTACACTCTTCATGGGTAACTTTCCTAAAGAAACCACGGGATCTTTTATTAATCCCAAGCATTTGACTTTTTTGGAGTCAAAGGAGTAAAAGTCTTGGTACGGCTTGGTGATCTCCAGACCTAGTTCCTCCATAACAACCTTAGGCATGACATTGTGTGAGGCCCCTGATTCCATGAGACAGTTATATAGGATCTTGTCATGGACATTTAAAGATATGTAGAAAGGTGGAGAAGCATCAGAGACATCCTCAATGTGTGGGCCCACGGTAATGGTTGGGTTCTCATCTTGCAGACTAATTACAACAGAAGTAGGTGGTTGCAGAACCTTCATAATGTATTGTTTGAAAGGTGATTATTTTTCAACAATTCTGACAGAGGTACATGGATATTGATATTTCTCAACTCGTTCTCTAGGTTGAAAGATGCTTGTGGCCTATCAGCTTCCTTTACTTCAGGGGCAACAGTTTTAAATGGAGGAGGCTAGTGAGCTTTAGTCAATGCACCCTTGCTTGGATTTGGCTTGGGAGAAACATGTGTTTTACTGTTTTGATAAGAGGTGGTGGATTTATGAGTGTTTGTTCTAGTCCTCAAGTCTTATTTCTTTTTGGGTTGGCCTTAAATAAATCCCTCTTCCCCTATCTCAATATCAAACTGATTTGACATTTGTGCTACCTCATAATCTTGTTGTGTTAAGTGACTAGTGTAAAAAATTGTTTCATTGAAAAGTACAGCAGCATCATCCACAGCAACACTATCTACATCTGTCTCCTCAATCTGATTGTTTTGGAAAGGAGGTACTACTCTTTGATCATCAACATTCCTCCTCTCTCTCTGCATTATCTGAAGGGCATCATTCTGCCTTCTAAACTGGTTTGGATTTCTGTTCCCGGCCCCTTGAAAAGCTTTGTTTGGTTGTTTAGATTCCCATTTCAGCTTAGCTATTTCAGATGTCAAATCCTTCAAATTTTTGGTCATTTCCTCAAGTTCGGGATCAGATTTGGCTGGGTCAGAGGAGGCAGGGGAATCCTCTCTCTGTTTCTTCTTGTCTTTATCAGATCTATCCTTTAACCTGTCTAATGCCAAGATGTTGGATTCAACCTCAATGGTTGCTTCTTTCATGGACAACAAGGTGGTGGATCTTCTCTCTCTCAACAGAAGGGAGAACTTTGCATCAAATGCATTGGCATAAGTGATCTTGGCAGAGGATTCAGTTGGTTTGATCTCATCTAGGATTCTACCATACATCTTATTGAATCTCTTGGCAAAGTCCGAAATAGATTCACCATTATTTCTCTTAAGGGCCCCAAACTCAGTGATGTAATACATATAATCTCTTATATATCCCCATAGCTTTATGAAGGATTCATATAGCGCATCAATATATGTAATGGAGGTTGGAGGGAGATCCTGAAACCATTTCCTAACTTCCCCATCGAGGCTTTGTACAAACAACCTCATCCACACATTTGCATAGTCAATGTTGAAGTTGTCTGCAAAGCTGTAGAATGCTACCAGATGTTCCTCAGTGGTGACATCCCCTTCCCCATTATATCTTGGAAAATATTTCGTGTAATATGTGGTCGGGAGTGCATGTAATCCTACAGTAAAAAATAGGGGTGCATATCTAGTAGCAATTATGGCATCCATCCTATTAACAACCATTGTTTGGGCAATAGGAATCTGAGGATTGATTGGAGATGCGGGGGTGGATGTTGGACTAGATGATGAAGTGGAGGCAGGGGTTAAAAGAATCTGAGAGTCCTTGGAATTGTGATTCTTAGGGCTAGCAAATTCAAGTTGCTTGTGATAATGAAGAAAAGTGGACTCTTTGGGTGCAGCTTTACACTTGGGGGATGAGGTATATCTCTAAACTAAGGTGGATTTTCTCAGTTTCCTTTCTGGCTCAGAGACTATTGTGTCCTTCTCAGGGTTGGGATGATCCTTAGTGGCTTTGATGTGCTCAGATTTGGATCTCTTGAGTCCTTTTCTGGGAGCCAGTATTTCTTTTGTGAAGTTTACTTAATGGAGTCGCCAGGTAAAAGATGGCAGACTGAAGGTGTTTGATCTTTGTTCACCATCAAAGATCAGATATGATCATTTCCGTTATCCCAGGGAAAGATATTTTTTTGCTCTTTTCCCTGGAAGTGGCGCCAGAAGATGTTGGTCCTAAGGTATGCACTTGACTACTAAAGGGTAGATCTAGGCCACCTCAAGTTTAGAATGGTTGGTTTTTTTATTTTGTTGGTCAGATAGAGGGTTGATTTTACCAAGACAAGAGCATGGTTGGGTTGGGAAAATGATATATATGAGGGTTCTCCTTGGCTGGTGGCACACAAATGACATACAAGTGAAATAATAGAGGTAAAAAAACAAAGGGAAACAACAAACCACTCAATGAATAATCTATTGCAAGAAGTTTAATACTTAAAATATCATTTCAAGACATTAAACATGTATCAAAAACACAATTGCTCCCACAGGTTGCAATAAAAACGAATCTTCACCAAAGCATTAGTTGTTTTACAGGTCGCATATTAGTAAAGATAAGTGATACAATAGCTTAAGGAAATGAAATGTACTTCGCACAGATCAAAAACTGCATTCAAGATAAGATAAAAAAAAAAAAAACACATGAAGATTTGGACAAAAACATTGTCATCAAAAGTATATTCACCAAGTAGAGAGCTTTAAACCATGCATAGAACAGGTTCAACCAAATGATGTATTGATCTTCTTTTCCCAAAAACCAAACCCCCAAAACATACAAAAATTGCATATTTATCAAAGTTGCAGAGGCTCTCGTCCATCTGGGACTGAGGCTTAACTCTACACTACCAGTTGTAAAACAACTTATTAACTTAGCTAAAAACAGTACTGGAGTATATTAAGGTATACTTCGAGCTTGACTTAATCAAAAAGAAGTGGTTCATATCACACACAAATGACTGCTTATGATGCCTCAATCTAAAAGAGTCTTGAACTCAAATAACTAAAACTGTTGCTAATCATAAACCAAACTGATCCATATGTTGAATCGAACTGAGTCTTTGATAGAAATAAATAGGACTTATAGAACTGGATTCGGAGTCGAGTACAGGTGTACATGTGTGTTGCTGGAGGCCACTAGGAGATAATTGGGTGTGTTGGCAGCTTCTTCAAATTATCTCCTTTAGAAAGAAGCAAGTCTTTTGGTGCTTCTTCTGGAGTCTTTGATATTTCTTCTGCAACCTGGAGTACAGTTTCTCCAATTCTCAATTATGGTGTTGCAAGGACTAGACTTGAAGCTTCAATTCTGTACCTGTCGACTATCGTCGAGTTGTTGCACGCTCAATTAATGGTAAACACGATGAAAAATATTTTAAACCCAAACCACGACATGCAATTATCCTTCAAGAAAACATAAAAAAATTGGTGAAAATAATCAATCAAGAAAGATAATGATAAAAAAACTAAGTCATTTAGTAATGGGAAACCGACTTAACCAACTAGAAGAGGAATGATTTTGATGAAGGTATAGGGAAATGAGAGAGGAGGGGTAGGGGTGCAGACTTAGGTCTCAACAATAAAGATGCTTGGAATTTCCATTATTGGTATTTCAATGTCTAAAGATATCCCTACTTCAACTGGATTTGCATCTTTTAGATTTGTGATGTCAATTGGATCTGTATTGGCTCCTTTCTCCATTGTTTGGATTTTAGCATCCAATGACTTCTCTATTTCATGGGATCAATGATTGTTCATTATCAATCAGTGATTCATTACTTGTAAGTTCCTCTAACTTGTTCTATGATGACTTATTATTATTCTTTAGCTTCTTAATTTGTGTAAGTAAGCTTTATGATCTCTTAGGTGTGAAACTTCATCATTTTCTGACTTGTAGATTTTATTCTTAATATCTTGATTCTCTAGTTTCTCATCTTTTAACTTTTTTATTTGTTCAATCAACCTCTAATTAAGGTTCCTTAAGAAAGAACTTTCTTCATATTTTTCTAACGATTTCTTCTCAGCATCTTTATTTTCCTGTTCTAATTTATCATTCCACTGTTTCGTATCCTTTGACTTCTTAATTTATACAAGTATTTTTTTACTATGATATTTTAGGCAAGAAATTTTTCATCTTTTTCTAGTAAATCCTTGTAAGTATATTATCAAGATCTTTATATTTGTGTTGTTGTTTAGCTAGTTCATCCTTTAATACCTTCTTGTTTTGTAAATATTTTGTTAATTCATCCTCTAAAATTTTAATTTGCCACAACATTTATGTGACACATTGATATTCCAGTAAAATAAAAACTCTATAACAATATAAGCAAACACCATTTTGATTTTTTGAAAATCTCAAATATGTGTCTTCCTTTTCACCAAAAAAACATTTTTTTCCAAAAAAAAAAATATTTACAAAGTTCATAATTCACAACTTCTTATTCCTCGACTCATTTCTTAATTTACTTGTAAAACATTTTAATATTAATAATGTGTTTTAATATTTTATAATCAAATCATAATATCCTTCTATTAAATAATTTGTTTTCCTCTAAAATGCCCTATAAATATAAAAACTTTAACTATTCCTTTAATAAAATTCTTATATTTTTTGGTATTTAGAATTATATCCTTAGGAATCTTTCTTCAAATGGATATTAAAGGAATATATTAACCCCCTTTTATAACTTCGAATTGGAACTTGGAAAGTTTTTAATTGAAATTGAAAGTTACCTTTTTATCTCTTTAAGTTTCACTCATTAATGATAGGGCCTCAATGGTGATTTTCAATACGATATGGAGTAATTTGTTGATTCTTTATAATAAAAGCCTTAATGTGGTTTAGTATGGGCGTCCTTTTATTATGTTTCTTTTATATCACTGGTAAGTTATCTTTTCACAAATTAAAATCCTTCAAGGCAATGCGACTTATTTGTAGGACGTTATGATGATTTCACATAGACAAGATTTATGGTTGGTTATGAATTTTTTTTTAATGAAACGATGGTTATCTTTTTTACTATAGTTATTTATGAAAGGTAAGCAATAAGTATCCATTTATAAAGTATTTAATGTTATGTATGTTGAGTTGTATTGATCAATAAACAAGGGATTATAGTTCATTGTTGAAGTTCAAATTGGTCAAAATCTCAACAACCACCTCACGAGGATAAAATATCCTTGTGTTTTTAAAGAGGTGGTACTCCTCTATGTTTGTGTGAAAGATGTAGTTGATGTACTTGGACTGGACTGTCAAATCAGATAATGCTAAATAACAAATCTCAAATCTTTATTGCTTTAGTTTTTATATAAAATAATTCTTGATAACCAGATTTCTACTTGAATGCAACATTTGCCGGGAGATGGACCAAGTAGCTTCTTAACAGTAAAAAGATAAAGAAAGACTTCAATATCAAAATAAATATATGCTCAACTTTATTATAACATCTCTTTGAAACACATGCAAGTAGAAGATGCAACCATATTTTCTCACAAGAAAAAGAATGAAATGGTGTTGATCACATCAGAGAGCTTTAAATGAGTATTACATTCTAAATTGAAAAAGAATTTGATGAGCATACTCCAAAAATCCCATACTTGAAGATCTCAAAGTCTGAGAAATCATTAAATTCATGCCTCAAAATAGTTCTCTGGGGAGCTCAATACATAAAAGATACTTCACATTACAAATCATTTCAGTAAACTCATTGACTAGTGCTCGGAAATAAAGCCTACTAAACACAAGAATTAAACCTCCATGAATCAATTAGACAATCTTGGCTTACATTTATGAGTCATATATATGGTTGTAAAATACTCATATTGATCTTTTAGGAAGAGACCTGGAAGAATAAAGGAATAACACTCAAAAACTCAGCCTTATGCTCAGTTCAAAAATACAAACATAAAGCCTTGAGAGAAATTGTGTAGAAGAAGAAGAAGCCATAAAAATGGAGATATGTATTTGTTGATGAGAGAGTTGGTTGTGTACTGAAGGCTAAACAATGTTATCTTGATGATCTAACCCTTTATTTGATGGTGCTCTCTTCTTTTTAAATTTGCTCCCAATGTTTCTTTGAAATGCTTTGCCCCAGTAGTTAGGGTTTTTGTTCTTCTAAAAGTTTCCACGTGCTTCCTCTTTTTGGAATAAAGAGTAAATCATTTTAATTAATGTTGGATTGAATACTTATTAATGAATTTATGTCATTGAAATTTATGCCTCGAAGTGGGACCCATTTCAACCTTTTATAAAATTTATTTAATAAACTTTGATTTCCAAAATTTAAAACTGAATGTCTGGAAGAAAAAAAATGGATTGTATTTTAATTTTATGAGCATGATAAGTGACTTCTGAGCCATGGAAACCATTCTAGAAATAATCTTCACTATTCTAGTTATCCAACAAGTCCTCTTGAGAAAATTTTGGAGGTATGGATCTTAACTTATAGCCTCCGGAAGTCGAGGTTCCAAATAAATTTCCCAGCAAGTCATGAAAAAAAAAGTTGACTGATATTTAATTTTTGGAAAAATCGTGGAAAAATTCATCCATTGAAACCTATTACATTGTGTACATTGTCAAATTATCTTTCCAACAAGGTCTAGTTATCCTGAAACAAACTTCTGAATCAAGAGTTATGAGCTCTGGAAGATCATTGCTTAGCAGTCGTCGATCTTTTTTGTGGATCAATCTTATCCCTTGATTTCATTCCGATTTATTTAGTCCCACATGCATTGTGGGGGGTGAATAACTTAGTGTTTATAATCAAAATGTCTTTCTTATCATTCATGTGTGAAATAAGGAGCTTATGGAGGTCTCGGTGTAGCTCTCATGCCTTAGAAAAACTCATGTCTTAGTAATATTTTGGTCACCCAATCATCACCTAGTCAACTTTTGTAACATCCCCAACCACCTAGTTTGTGCCATGCTACTCCATAAAACACTCTGGAAAAGTTCTGATGCCAATTTGTAACATCCCCAACCATCTAGATTGGGACATGCTACTCCATAAAACACTTTTCCAAAGCTATGATACCACTTTGTAATGTACCCAATCTCCCACTGAGTCTTGTAATCTACCACCTTACACATGCTCTGAATCAACCAAATTATAACATTATCATCATATCTCTAACCAATGTTACTCTAGAAGTACATTGTGCATAACCTACTTTAAACACAATTTGTGTAGTATCTCTTAAAGTAACGCGCTCAGCCCAAACTTGAGTCGTGCCACACAACTTATAACAACAGAAGTAACATTCTCTTTTAATACAACCTTAAGCACCGAAAATAACTCAAATTTTTGTGAACCAATTGTGTGCACTAGAATTCATATCACACATCACAACCGCGCGCACAAACATATAGGAATCATGCATCAACTCAGATTTCATTGTGCATGGAATCTAATTCTTTGTCTGTACACACAAACGCTAGTATTTTGGTGTACACGGGCTTCCTTCTTGCGCACTCGACCACTCAATCCTATTCTTGTCAACTCATAACCAAAATTACATGGAGAACTTCACAAGCAAGACTAACCACATTGGTCATATCCAATCACATCTATAAATACAGACTATAAGCATCATACTTACAGGTGCAAACATCATTAATCAGAATAACAACAAATACTTATATGCAACAACATACAAGAATTAACCCATATCCAACATAGACTTATATGCACACAATAAGCAAGACAAGCACATAAAGAATACTTATATTTTATAAAGTCACCAATTGTGGCCTTGACTCGGTTGTTCCTCCCATCCATAGATGTTGTTGCTCATAATCTTTCAACAACAAGTCACCCCCGAGCTGGGGCTCGACTCCACCAGGGAAAAAAGGGTTCCTATCAACAAGTTATGTTCTGAAAGTCAATGGAATTACCCAGTCCTAAGTGCCCACAATTGCAACTAGCCCACAGTCCCTCATTCCCCACACACCTGTCACACCCAAGGAAGTGTGCCCCTTATTTTCTTAACAGTCATTTGGCTGCCCTACTTCCCTTCCCAAGGTTACCAGCAACATTCCAAACATGAAATCTTTGAGCCCTGGGACTAATGCTCAATGCACCAGGTAAAAAATATCAGTAAAAATATCACCTGGAGAGTATGCCCATGGGTTTGACAACCACTCCACAACATCCAGTCTCTCACCCAGAGAGACTGCTCATGGTCTGTCACCCCAAATCTTCGACAAAGAAACTATGGTTACAATCTCTCAACTCCTTGCAAGCTTCTCGCTTTAGATAAGGTAATAATCGTTTTTCCATACAATATGACCCCCTCCTGCTCATGAGAACTTGCAACATCCATTCCCTCCCCATAGTCGATAATCCCATGCAATAATAATAATAATAATAATCCCCAAAATACATTAAGGCCAACAATATATATTGCATGCCTTCCACTTAACACTTTTCACCTTTTAGAAGTAGCTTTAAGCCACTTGGTGACCAATTCCCTATCCTTGGGAACTTAGGATAAAACAATATATATATTTGACATTACCCTTTTCGGAAATATTATTAAAATATTTATCCATTTTCCCTTTTCTAGTGAAGTAGGCCCCCGTCTCTTTTCATTTGAGTTAGTCAACGTGCAACGATGCAATATTATATTAATATTCGTGATTATATTTAAATGGATAGGCGCACTGGCCTATTGCTCACCAACCTCATAGTCACACATGCTCTATGACCTCAAAACATAAACAGTCATACATATAGCTCAAATTTTTTCACTTCCAAGTCATTATCATGCACTTACCCAAGTGCGCTCAACATGGTGCAATGTGTGCACTTACCCAGGTGCGCGCAACACAAAAATGTGTGCACCTCATTTTTATAACAATTATCTGCGCAACACCAAAACCAAGTGCCAATGGCTCACCAACCTATATATACATTACATAAACCATTAGTACCAATGACTCACCAGCCTATATGTTCAATTACAAAGGGTCCCAGATCAAGGACATTACAACTGTCACGTGTCTCAGTGTAATTGATTGCCACATGTCTCAATATAATTTGTTGCCACATGTCTCAATGTAATTGGTTTTCACATGTCTCAGTGTAATTGGTTAAATCTTGAATATAGTAAAAGTATGGGAGAATAAGACGATAGGGAAGATGTGGCAGGGTACTGGAGTGTGGCGAGGTAGTGGAGTGAGGAAGGGGAGATGGGAGGAGTGATGGGGAAAGGGGCAGGTCTGCGGGTATGGGAGAGGGATAGGGAGTGGAGAAGGGGAGATGGGAGGAGTGATGGGGAAAGGGGAAGGTCTGTGGGTATGAGAGATAAGTGATGGGGAAGGGGATCGAGAGTGGAATCCCATGGGGGAGGATAGAAAAGTAATAAAACTTTAATAAAACTTAGGAAAATAAACTAAGGGAGAGTAGGACAAGGGAGAAAAGAGACTAAGTATAAGAAGAGAAGTGGAGGAAATGTAAGAGAAAGATACTAAGTGTGAGATTAAGAATGGGACTAAGTATGGAGAATGAGAGTAATGAGTTGTGTGAGAAGGACTAAATGTTATTCATGGGAGAAGTTCCCTTCATGGAAGATTGGGTGGTTGGACAAAACCATGCATATCTTGGGCATACGAACTCGGATTTTGATTTCAGAAAATGCATGACGAATATGAGACTGAGGGATATTCCATGAACTGATGATCATTCAAAATTTCTTTCTTCTGATATCCTTTTTTTTATTCCAAGGAGCGGAAAATCAAGATGATCAATTTTTTTTATCAACAATTGGCTCCAACTATGGGACAGTGACCCCCTATGGGTTGTTGAGAACACCAGAATAAGACCAACTACCTTCTCCATTGGGCTATGGATTCATCTTCAAACATTATCTCCATCTAGCAATCTACTTTATTGTGCAAAACTTTGATTGAAAAAACAAAATATATACATGAGAAAACAAAATTCTTCCTATCCTAGTTTACTTGGAGAGAAAGGCTACTCTCAAGTGTAAGCACATTTTCAATGTAGCCATATACATAACCAATTAATCTGATTACTCCCATCCTTGATTGAGAATCTTGTTTCATTAGCCATGTTCTGGAGATATTCTTTGATCATACAATGACTATGTTGCCATGGTGAGGTTGCAAAGATAAATTGTTGTTGAATATTTGTGGAGAATTGTAGGGACATGTTTTGTTGTTCACCAACAATTTCATTATCTTCAAAAATAAAATGTACCACCCATGGAACCTCTTGTTGCAAATTCCATTCTTTTGATGCTTGGAAGATATCTTCTTCATTAAACTCTACTCCAGATGAGCGATCAACATCATAAAAGTTTGATGTAAAGTGATGAATTTTACCACTACTTATGTTCATCCAATGCAGACATTCCTCTTGTGGCTTTGTATAAATTGGTTGTGGCTTTTGAGAACTTGCTGCAAAATTTTCATCATGATTATATTGAATGAAATCCCTGTGCACATCTAGGGGATGTTGTTTGAATCCATCTTTAAAGTTATTATGATCATTACTCTCAAATTGAGCACATGAGGTCGAAATTTCGCTCCAATGGAGAATGTAGGGGATGGTATTCTTCTTGAATTGAAACCTTAGGGTTCTCATTTTCAATTTCAAGAACAAGATCTGATGTAAAATAAATTTCACATCTATCATCGAGTTTTTCTTCTAAATCCATTCCTCCATTGTCTTGGAACAATATTCGGAAGTTTGATAAATTATCACCAGTTTCGTGAATATTTCTTTCAATGACTTGAGTTCGTTGCATTAACTCTTTCCAGCTGCACTTTCCCTATTGCTTCAAAACAAATCTCAGATTCATGGGCAAAGCATTTTCATAACAACTAAAAATGATGATATCATTTGGAAACATTTCTTGAGGAATCTTATGAAGGACTTCCATAAATATGAAAGTGAAATCTTTCACTGTCTCTTCCTTGTTCATATGGATTTCAACCAACTTCTAGAAAAGAGAATATGGATCTTTCATTGGGAAGTATTTATCAATAAATAATTTTTTTAATACATCCCAACTAGCGATGGTTTCGAGAATCAATGAATAAAACCATTCACTAGCATTTCCTTTTAGAGTTAAGATAAACAGTCGGCATGCAACATCATCTTCAACCACATTATAAATATCACAAGGGCTATCAAACTTAACCAAATGCTTCTCCACATCCTCTAAAGTATTTATGAAGAACATGGGAAAGTTGTCTATAGAAATATTTGGTAAGGTATGAACTTCTCGTTGCAAATTGAGTGGACTTTTGTGCAATCATTTCTTTCTTTGGGTACCTTCTCCCTTTATTGTAACTTGAAAAAAAATTGTTGGGTTTGGAGGGGAAGGAAAATATCATCACAACATGAAAGAAACTCCTCAGAGGAGTCTTCATATAGATCTTCTTGAAACTTTGGAATGTTTTTTATGGAATCACCAAGACATTTTTCTTCAAAATCTAGAGTTTCGATGATGAAGTCACGAGGGAAATCATCCTCCCAAATCTTGGATGGTTCTTTGGTTCTATATAAGTTGGCACAACTGACTTGTACCTGAAACTTCAATAATATGTCTTTAAGGCCATTTCATGCTCCTTGAACAAGGTTTTCAAGAACCCGACTCATCTTAAATCAATCTCTAACTTTTTTTTTAGAACTTCAACTAGACAACTTATAGTTTTCCAATAATATTTGATCCTAAAAAGTATCATATTTCTTGAAAACAAATCATTCCCTAGAGGAGTCACCAAAATGTTGATGTTCAGATCGGTCAAAATCTCAACAACAACCTCACAATGATAAAACCCCCCTACGTTTTTAAAGAGGTGGTACTCCTCTATGTTTTTTTGAAATATGTAGTTGATGTACTTAGACTATATTGTCAAATGGGAGAATGTTAAACAACAAAACCCAAATCATTATTGCTTTAGTTTTTATATAAAATGGTTCTTGATAACCATATTTCTCCTTGAGTGCAACATTTGTCGGGAGATGGACCAAGCAGCTTCTTAACAATAAAAAGATAAAGAAAGACTTCAATATCAAAATAAATATATGCTCAAATTCATTATAATGTCCCTTTGAAACACATGCAAGCAGAAGAGGAAATCATATTTTCTCACAAGAAAAAGAATGAAATGGTGTTGATCACATCAGAGAACTTTAAATGAGTATTGCATTCAAAACTGAAAAAGAATTTGATGAGCATAATAAAAAAATCTCATACTTGAAAATCTAAAAGTCTGAGAAATCATTAAATTCATGCTCCAAAATAGTTCTCTAGTGAGTTCAATACATAAAATATATTTCACATTATAAAGCATTTCTAGTAAATCGATTGACTAGTGCTTAGAAATAAAGCCTACTAAATGCAAGAACTAAAACTCCATGAATCAATTATACAATCATGTCTTACATTTATCAGTCATATATATGGTTGTAAAATACTCCTATTGATCTTTTAGGAAGAGACCTAGAAGAATAAAGGAATAACACTAAAAAACTTAGCCTTATGCTCAGTTCAGAAATACAAACACAAAGCATTGAGAGAAATCATGTAGAAGAAGAAGAAGACAAAAAAATAGAGATTTGCATTTGTCGATGAGAGAGTTGGTTTTGTACTGAAGGTTGAACAATGTTAATTTGATGATCTAACCCTTTCTTTTATGGTGCTCTCTTATTTTTAAATCAACTCCCAGTGCTTATCTGAAATGTGTTTCCCTAGTAGTTAGGGTTTATGTTCTTCTAGAAGTTCCCACATGCTTCCTCTTTTTGGAATAAAGATTAAATCATTTCAATTAATGTTGGATTGAATGCTTATTAATGAACTTAGGTCATTGAAATTTGTTCCTCCAAGTGGGACCCACTTCAACCTTTTATAAAATTTATTTAATAAACTTTTATTTCCAAAATTTAAACATGATTGTCTGTAAAAACTGGACAGTATTTTAATTTTTTGAGCATGATAAGTGACTTATCATCCATATAAAACCACTCTATAAATAATATTCATTATCCCATATTTCCAACGAGTCCTCTTGAACGAAATTTGGAGGTCTGGATCTCAACTTATAACCTCAAGAAGTCGAGGTTCCAAATAAATTTCCCAACAAGTCATGAAAAATAACTGACTGATATTTCAATTTTTGGAAAAATTATGGTCAAATTCAGCCATTGAAACTTGTTCCATTGTCTTCCTTGTCAAATTAACTTTTCAACTAGGTCTCATGTGCCCCAAACGAACATTTGTATCAAGATTTATGATCTTCAGAAGATCACTTCTCATCAATCGTCGATCTGGTTCATGGATCAATCTTATCCCTTGATTCAATTCCACCTTTTTTAGCGCCACATGCATTGTGGGGGGTGAATAACTTGGTGTTTATAATTAAAATTTCTTCCTTATCATTCATGTGTGAAATAAGGAGCTTATGGAGGTCTTAGAGTAGCTTTCATGCCTTAGAAAAATTCATGACTTAGTAATATTTGGTTTCCCAATCATTGCCCAATCATCACCTAGTTAGTTTCCATGTGTCTTAGTGTAATTGGTTTCCATGTGGCTCGATATAATTGGTTGCCACATGTCTCAATGTAATTGGTCGCCACATTTCTCGATGTAATTGGTTAAATCTTGAATATGTAAAATATATTAAGTAAAAGTATGGGAGAATAAGACGAGATGGGAGATGTGGTAGGTTAGTGGAGTGTGGCAAGGTAGGAGTGTGGAGGGGTAGTGGAGTGAGGAAGGAGATATGGGAGGAGTGATGGGGAAAGGAGTTGGTGCGCAGGTATAGGAGAGGGATCGAGAGTGGATAAGGGGAGATGGGATGAGTGATGGGGAAAGGGGCGGGTCTTTGGGTATGGGAGATAAACGTTGGGGAAGGGGGTCAAGGCTAGAATCACGTGAGGGAGGATAGAAAAGTAATACAACTTGAATAAAACTTAGGAAAATAAACTAAGGGAGAGTAGGCCAAGGGAGAAAAGAGACTAAGTATAAGAAGAGAAGTGGAGGAAATGTAAGAGAATGAGACTAAGTGTGATATTAAGAATGGGACTAAGTATGGAGAATGAGAGTAATGAGCTCTGTGAGAAAGGACTAAATGTTGTTCATGGGAGAAGTGACCTTCATGGAAGATTGACTGGTTGGACAAAACCATGAGTATCTTGGGCATATAGAATCAAATTTTGATTTCGTAAAATGCATGATGAAGTTGAGACTGAGGGTTACGCCATGAGCTATGACCATTCAAAATTTCCTTCTTTTGATAACAATTTTTTTTATTTATTCCAAGGAGTGGAAAATCAAGATGATCAAAAAAATTTGATCAACGCTCACTCACTTTACTAACATTGATTCTTTGCAGAAGTCTCTTCTAAGCACCGTTCTCAAGCTTGTACGGAGTGTTCTATTTACATAAAAGCCACTAGGCCTTTGTCCTTTGCCTTGTACAAGGATCACAATCTACTTTGTTCTTATTTCCTCTTTTGATGACTACAAGGTTGATGTTCTTTGTCCAACCTCTGCTCCAAATGGTTGGCTAGCTCCTTCTCTATGTAACTTGCACTCAAGAACCCAGATGATAATGCAATGGAAATCCTCTGTTCCCTGAGTAATGTATGTGTTTAGTTCTAGTTTACTACCAAGCTGCTTGGTTTGTTTAATTATGGTGTTGAGGCTAATCCGACCAAGTTCCAACCCCGTGTATTGGTTGAATTGATATGCTACTCTACACCTTTAATATGAAAAACACAAAATTCAAACAACCAATCTGTTCAACACACATATATATGTTTCAAATTCAAATTTTCAAGAGAAAGTTATTTTTTGTTTCCAAACTTGACAACTTGCAATGTCATTTAAATGGTAATTCAAGTTAACACCTCATATCTTCTAGTTGATTATAAACTCTATTATTGGAATTTGCTCTCACAACACTTAACACTTTGTGTGCACATTACTCCTATGCATTCCATTTGATCAAGCATTGGACTGATCATTGGATGTAGCATTAATATACAATTCTCAACCTAGACAATGCCTTGGGTGATGAGGCCAAAACAACAAGTTAAGGAATGAAGAAGAAACCACTCTTGAAATCGCTATTAAATATCAAGCTTCTAGATGTTGATTTTAGATGTAGACTTTTTAATGAGTTCCTTTTGTGGCTCCACCTAATTTCCCATTAATAAAGAGAAAAACATATTTGCTTCTGCAACATCTTCCACTGTTAATTGTTTCAGCTTCCTTGTTGTTGGATCCAACCTTGTTCTCCCACAATTTTAAAGGCATCATCAAAACAATAATGAGTTTGCCTACCCTTCTCAACCTTGCATAGTGGTGGAACTCCTACATATGTATCCTTGTTGAAAACAAGCTTTCTAATGTGTGAAAAGGAATGTCTTACATGTATCCACAAAATTCTTCTCAACAAACAACTAAGCAAAGTATTGAAATCGACCAACAAAGGAATGGATTTGACTGGCGATGTAAAATCGCCCAAGGAGAAATGTGAAGTCGTCTACACAAGGAATAAATCACCCAATGGATGTGAAATCATTCAGGCCTAAAATAAAACACCCAGGGGGATGTGAAAATGTTCAGGCACAAGATAAAATTCCTAGGGGAATGTGAAAAAGTCCAGGCATGAAATAAATTCCTAGGGGCATGTGAACTTGCCCATGCATGAAGTAAAATGCCTAGGGGCATGAAAACTCACCCATGCATGAAGTAAAATTCCTAGTGGAATGTAAACTCATCCTAGGCAAAGAGAAAACGACCTAGGCAATGAGAAAAATGACTTAGGGAGAGATAATGTCCTCCAGGTGAGAGAAAATAACTAAGATCTATGAACGTACATATTTAACAACTTCCTGAATATTTTCAACACACTAATTTTACTAACCATCGATCTCAGTCTTCGAAGGGAATTGGATGATGGACATTCCAGAGTCGTTGGAGTTCTTCATTTACACACAAAGGATTATCTCTCACACCATTACATAACCAAGAAGTAAGTTAATTTGACATGAGGAAAAATACCATCAAACACAACAATCATTCACAATAAACTCATGAATTTTACTCTAGAAACCCAATTGGGAAAACCAGATTGGAATGGGGGCTTAGTCTATTTCATTTTGGCAAATCTCTAGTTACAATGTTGTTCCTACTCTTAGTGCTTCCTCTCCTTGGCCAAAAGACCCATTGAGAATGAGACTGAAGGAAGAAATAAAGAGAGCTAGGGGGTAAGGGGAAGGCCAACATCCATGCCCCTTCATTCCATTCCTCATGCTTCTCTCCCGTGTTTTTTTTTTTTCAATTCATTTTTTTTCCTCTCACATTTGTCTCCTTCAACATTTACATTTGCTCGATTTACATAATTTGATTAACCCTCATTATTTGTCGAATTGCATTGTAGGTACCGAGTCTTACACCCATTCATCAGTTCAAACCCATTTCATATAATTTACACCATTGGATTTAAATTTATCTAGATATGATGATGTAAAACCCAGCATAGATAGCATTAAATGCTCTAATCTAAATATATGTTGGGTTTTACGTTGTCTAATTTAAATAACTTTAAATTCTTTATAGCCAAGTGTTTATTACTCATCCTATTGAAAGATATCCCTAAATTATGAGACGACTCGTGAGATTTCTTATGGTATAATCATACAAATTGCAACTTTGCTCTACTCAAATCCAAATATTAAGCGACACAATATATGGCTTAGTGGTTGTTTTGGTGGCTTTAGTTGCAACGAAATCAAATTCTTTGTTGTTCAATTGTTTTACCTATGTGCACCTTTGACAACTAACATATGAACTCAATGGTAGTAGAGGAGAGATATTAGTGGTCACATCAGTCAATGGATCTCGTAGGTAATAAGTGAAACCCCCACACAAGTATTAGTGTATGATTCACATAGGTGCTCTTGTTGGGCGCCTAAACTATGGATGTGGTGGCTTAAAAGTCCACACACACCCCTTCAGAGTGGTGATGATGTCTATACTAATGTGTATGTTTTCAATTTTATACCTTTTAATACTTAAATAACTTGATAGTTGTTTGGCTAACGACTCAAGTTAGTCTATCTTCAATTTTCAACAAAATAACCCTAGAAAATGATGAAATCTTTTATTAAAACTTTTAATGGAACCTTAAATCTTCCCTTAATGGTGTCCTTCCTATCTATGTCCTTCTTATATTAAGTGACATGATATATGGCTTAGTGGTTGTTTTGGTGGCTTTAGTTGCAACAAAATCAAATTCTTTGTTGTTCAATTGTTTTACTTGTGTGCACCTTTAACGACTAACATATGAACTCGATAGTAGTAGAGGAGAGATATTAGTAGTCACATCAATCGATAGATCTCTTAAGTAATAAGTGCAAACCCCACACAAGTATTAATGTATGATTCACATAAGTGCTCTTGTTAGGCGCCTAAACTATCGATGTGGTGGCTTAAAAGTCCACACACACCCCTTCATAATGGTGATGATTTCTATACTAATGTGTATACACATTATCGATTTTATACCTTTTAATTCTTAATACTTCAAGAACTTAATAGTTGTTTGGCTAACGACTCAAGTTAGTATATCTTCAATTTTCAACAAAATAACCCTAGAAAATGATGGAATCTTTTATTAAAACTTTTAATGGAACGTTAAGTCTTCCCTTAATGATGTCCTTCCTATCTATGTCCTTATATGGTGTCTATGTGGTTTGATTTGTATAATAATTTGATTCTCTCTTTTTATATATAAAGACTTGATTCTCTCTTTTTACTTTTTATATAGATTAGTATATCACAATGGAATCACTTTTCTTTCTCCAAATTCTATAAATGGCCAAACGCATGATTTTGGTCAAAGACTTGAAGTTAAAAAACCTCTAAAAAGATACTTGAAACTATGGATCTTCTAAACTATTTATATTAAATTAAAATCCCTTAAATGTGTTATTACATCCTATTTTATAAAGTACATTTAGACAAGCCATTCTAAAATAAAGACAAAGTAAAGGATCCTTAAAATATATGGTCGCATATTTTATTCTAAAGTAAAGACAAACTACTAGTTTCTAAGGGACACTCTAATACAAAGTTTTATAATCCCTAAAGATTAGACTCTTCAATTTAGTTTTCGACTATTTCTATTTTCTATAAAAGTTGTAAGTAACATTTATGAAGAAAGCTTAATCATTTTGAATTTTAATAAAAAAAATTAATTTTGTATTTTTATTTTTTATAATAAAAAAAAATTATTTTAATATTTTGTCTTATAATTTAAGATTAAAATTTAATATTAATTTATCATGATATATGGAAACTAGTGATTGACTTGTCTTCCTTTATTAGTATTAAAGATATACATGTTCTTTATTTATCAGTATTAAAGATATACATTCACCATAAATGATAGAAGATTAAAATTTAATATTAATTTATCATAATATATGGATTAGGAAGAAAGTTTAATCATTTTGAATTTTAATAATAAAAAAATAATTTTGTATTTTTATTTTTTATAATAAGAAAAAATTACTTTAATATTTTGTCTCATAATTCAAAATTAAAATTTAATATTAATTTATCATGATATATGAAAATTAGTGATTGACTTGTCTTCCTTTATTAGTATTAAAGATATACACGTTCTTTATTTATTAGTATTAAAGATATACATTCACCATAAATGATAGTATTAAAGATATACATTCAAGATTAAAATTAAATGATAGAAGATTAAAATTTAATATTAATCTATCATGATATATGGAAACTAGTGATTGACTTGTCTTCCTTTATCAGTATTAAAGATATACATGTTCTTTATTTATCAGTATTAAAGATATACATTCACCATAAATGATAGGTTTTCATTTTTTCCTTTTTATTTTATATATCTTTTTAATTAGTGAAGGAGAATAAAGTTAATAGAGGAACATTCGACTCTAGATTCCTTGTGGCTTTTTCAAGATTAAAATTTAATATTAATTTATCATGACATATTTAACGTAGTAAAAATTAGTGATTTAAAATTTAATATTAATTTACTATGACATATTTAACTTAGTGAAAACTAGTGATTTAATTAGTGAAAAAGAATGAAGTTAATAGGAGAGCATTTGACTCTAGATTACTTACTACTTTTTCAAGATTAAAATTTAATATTAATTTACCATGACATATTTAACTTAGTGGAAACTAGTGATGGACTTGTCTTGTATTAAAGATATACATTGTCGTTTACATTGACTATAAATGACAAGTTTTTATTTTTTCCTTTTTTATTTCATGTATCTTTTTAATTAGTGAAGGAGAATAAAGTTAATAGGGGAGCATTTGACTCTAGATTCCTTACTTCTTTTAAGTTAGATGGGGATATTATTTTTTTCTTTAAATTTAAATTGTTGGATTTATGGTACTTGTAGGAGGGGATTTTGGATGTGACTATTTGCATAGAAGGGAAGGTATCGAGATCATACCCACATCATTGCACTAAAATGAAGGTTTTGGTACATAAGTTAAAGTTGTTGGTCTAGGGTTGGAACTTGAGTCAATGTTGTTGGTTTCAGTGGTTTCGAACATTGTTTTGGATCTGTCTCTAGAGGTTTCTTCTCCAATGATTATCATCCTTTGGGTTTACCACTTTTGACATTTCCCTAAATGGACGTTTGGACATGAATCTTACGAATGGTCTATTTGTTGGCAAGTCCCACAATAAAAACCAATGTTCTTGTAATTCAATACATATAGTTATTGAGGATTGTCCTACTCTAGAACTATCTTATCTACTAAGTCGAGACTCAAGTCAAGGTCAATAGAGATTCATGCACATGCAAAGTTTCCATTTTGACCATGATCTATGTTTGACATAATATATTTTCCCAATGCATTTTTAAATATTTTCTTAAGCTTACAAAACCCATAAATGGATGGCGAGATTCGACAATGTCACCCACACTGCGGTTGTTGTGACAATCACAATAGCTATTTTGAAACTTTGGAATTATTGTCTATCTTGCAAAACCATTATGGAATCTTCAATATTAGAAAAAACAACAACAAAGAAGTCTTTGGAGCATAAATTTATTGAATATTATATGATCCATGTGCAATTAATTCACTTGTGAAGTGTTACTACTAATGTCCATATCCCATTTAATCAACAAATTATGGAACAATCTTAATATCCAATGCTTGTTAATTACTAACATTCACATATGTAAGACTGGGTTATCTTTTGACCTCTCCAAGATGAATGTTCTTGGTTGGTGAGTTTTTGGAATTGAAGAAAATGAGAGTTTATTTTGGATGACAGATTTAAAATAATGAGGGCTCAAGGAAGAGGGTGTGCCTTTTCCAAGAGTCAAATGCTAAGTTCAAAATTGAATCATTACTATCTGCTTTCCAATAAAGAGCATTTGTTGTTGATCTGATGAGTATCTTTTTCAAATTATATATTTTTCTTTATAGTTCTAATGAAATCTAAAATTTTTACTTGAAAAATGATAGTCCTCCCTACTAGAGACCTCACCATAATTTAAATATAAAAAATTAAACATTCCATATTTTCGACCATCACTAAAATTTAACCAAATTACCAAAACAAAACCTACTAGACTACCACTAATAATAATGAAAACTATTTGTGACATTACCCTCATTACACATTAACCTGAAACTTTACACTATCCATTTTGGATTTTATGTGCTAAGTTGTATATGTGACTTAAAAAACCATTAATACAATATATATTTTTAAATTATTTAACCTTGGGAGGGGGGCATTATGAGAGAAATTATATTATAATTTCTCTCATAATGAGAGAAAACTATTTGTGACATTACCCTCATTACACATTAACGTGAAACTTCACACTATCCATTTTGGATTTTATGTGCTAAGTTGTATATGTGACTTAAAAAACCATTAATACAATATATATTTTTAAATCATTTAACCTTGAGGGGACAAGAGCAAAGTAATAAAATAAATAATAAAATAAAAATATTTTTTAAAAACATGCATGTAAAAGCATATTAATGCAAAATAATAGGATGTTATAAAAGGCCAAAAGAGGTCAAACTATGAGGGAGATTGAATTATATATTACTTTATTGGAAAATAATGAATTTTCTTACTTTAAAAATACTAACTCCTTAAAATAACACGGGGTACCCTTTAAAATGGCTCCACGAGTCTAACTTTCAACAAATTCCATAAAATATATTTAAAATATGAATTAAGAATGAATCTAAGAGTCTCTCCTTTAAACGATGGCTTTCATAAGAGCCAGGGGTTAGGTATGGGGTTACAAGGTTTCACTGCAAAGGTTGAAAATCATGGTGGGAGTTGGGTAATTCATTTGTTAAGTGCATATTACTCATTTCAATTGATTAGGTGGTTAATTCTTTACTTTGATGGCTTAGGTAGCCACAAACAATGCAATAACAACTAAATTCAAGCCATGAAAGGACGATGCAAAGCTTTAACTTTTGGTTTTTGCTTTGTTTTTAACAGTTCTTATTTGTTTATAGTGTGTATATGTTTTCTTACTTGTAAATATTGTTGTTATTTTGGTTAAAATTGTGTAATAAATTTTATTATGATAGTTTTTTTACTTATTATAAAAAATGGTGTTGTCTAATTGTTTTAGAAAATAGTTTTTTCATCAAAATCCAGTGACATAAAATATTTAGACTACAACTTATAAAAATATTTTGTACAATAAAATTTATTAATAATTTTATTAAAATTTATAATAAAATATAAATGATTAATATTATTGTATAATTTTTTTAAAATAAAAAAATATTTTTATAAATATTATTACATACTTACCAATAAATTTATTGAAATTTATAACAAAATATAAATAAGTAATATTATTGCGCAACTAACTGTAACATGGTATTGAAAAAAGTGGTTTTAAAATTTAATGAAAATGAGAGTACAAAATGGGAATCCATAAAAGTAAAGTAAACAACAAGTCATTGTAGAGCAGACAACAATACTTGCTATCTTTCTTTGGTGTTCCTAATCAAGGGTGGGTAAAAGTTAGACATTACATCAGTACTTGCTATCTTTCTTGGTGTTCCTAATCAAGGATGGTAAAAGTTAGAACATAATTTATTTATTTTTACATAGATTAAAAAACAAAAGATATTTGTTGCTATTAAGTAATAATTTCATAAGGTATAGAAAATCATTTAATAAACATTTCACACTATCTTGGCTTTAGAAATCCTAAAAGGCGAAAGGTGTATTGAATTTGTATTGAATTTTTAATGTTGGTTCGCCATTAATTTGACTTTTAATAATTCATCCACCTACCAAGGGTAGACTTAACCCATAATCTTTATGAAAAATAAATCTAGAAGGTAATAAATTGATGATAGGCCATCCCCATGGTTTGGGGAAGGACCAAAAGCATCTTTTATGATGATTGTAAAGAGCAAAGTAATGGGATATCTCTCTCATTTAATACTTTGCATTATTTAAATGGATGGTGAAATAAATAAAGAGCAAGGAGGTTCGATATTTTAACTTGTACTTTTCATTTATTTATACAAATAATATTTGTAAAATCAAAGTGGTTGATAAGGTGTAAAGTTTTATTAATTTAAAAAAAAAAATTGATTTTTTTTTCTTCTATTTAAT
>SNQJ01S0084167.1:18184-43487 GCA_010110895.2 Picea sitchensis
CTTCAAAACCAGTGCTCTGATACCAACTTGATCTAAAAATGAAGAAGACTTGAAAAACTTGAATAATTATTGCAAGTGAAATGTTATGTGTTTAAAGCAACATGATCAATTTGCAACACATAAATTAAGGATTACTTATGAAAGATACACATAGACAGCAACATAAACATTGAACATAAACACATGTGCACAACAATTGATAAAGGAGTTCACCCCTCTTATGGGCTACATCTCCTGGTCCAGCTTCCAATGGATCATTATTATTAATTGCTCAAAAAGTGATAAAAAAACATGCCTTACAATGCTCAAACTGACAAACCGACTGCTCCAATGGCTTCCCAGCGTCCCAAAACCCCTGTCTGGGCTCTTTAGGCACCTCAATCGGTCAAAAAATGAAGAAGTTAGGCCTCCTGGAAGTCTCCCTCTTCAAGCTTGTTGTCTCTGGTTCTACAATTCGCACTCCCCTTGAGTGAACCTGGCTCACACACTCTTTTAAGCGTAAAAACCCAGCACCGGGTGCAACCGTGCCAACGGTGCAAACCGTAGGACAGTTAAGGCGCCTCCAGCCCCTAACCTCCTCGACACCTGGGCATATGGCCATGTGACCTCGCGCTGGGAAAAATGGTGGTTAAACTGTTTGAAAACCATGCAACTTCCATTGGGACCCCGCGCCAACATTTAACACACGGGTCGTGGTTTCAAACCCCACACATACACATAATATATATATAAAATACATTGCAATGCAATGTATTGCAATTACAATGAAATGCGCGTGCGCCAAAACATTCAGGCCAATACATATATGTTGGGTCATATGTAATATAATGCGTCCACGGGTCGGGGCTAAGCCCCGACCCGACCCCCCTTTCCTTCCAAACATAAATCAACCTTAAATATATGTTTTATGACATGGTAAATAAGGAGCAAATGGCGGTACTTTGGTTAGCGGAGAGTTATGAAGTCGTTAGTGTGTGGGGAGGTCCAGGGGTCGAACCCCACAGACTCCTAATACAATTTTATATAACCATATGAACAAAAATGAGGGGACACGTGGCACCCATGGATTGGGCCACGTGTCCTCATATTACTTGCCACCAATCGGACACGTGTCACCATCCAATACACCAACAACCAACCAATAGACAACTACCACGTCATCACCGTACGACCTGTATGGTCCTGCCACGTCACCGTACAGACTGTACGGACAGGTACAGTCAGCATCCAAATTTTTTGCCTATTTGGCTTGGCGGACAGATAGCGATATCTCCTTCATACGGAATCCATTTGAGAAAGTAAATATACCGTCGGAATCAGGAAGACGAGACAGACACAATGACACTGTTTTCGTCGCATTCCGAGCACTTTGAAAATTTAGCAAAATTTGATCCCCTGATCAATCTTTATGATTAATATACCATTATAATTCAACAAGTGCAGAGAAAATAAACCATGAACAATGAAAAATCATACACATACACAATACACCAATATTTTTACATGGAAATCCAATGCGAGAGAAAAAGACATATTTCTTTTTCTTATATGTATTTAAGAATTACATTCATTGGAAGGACCAAATTCCTTTGTTTTCTAGCTGCAACTGAAAGGAGGCTCCTACCCCCTATTTTTTTAGGCTACAACCTGAGGGAAGCTCCTAATCCCCAATTCTCTATCTACAACTAAAAGAAGGATACAACCCCCTATGTTCTCCGGCTACAACTGGAAGATGGCTACAACCACCTATCCTTACCTGTCCCACCGTCCTAAAATATAAGTGTCAAATGATGAAACCATTGCCACATTGTCACTGTGAGATAAACCACTATAAACTTGTACCAATATGAGGCAACAACCTGTAACAAAACTGTACCAACACCTATACCAAACTTGTACCAATAAATGTAATATCAACCTATCCTCTCTATCAAATCAGATATGATATCATGGATATCATGCTCATGATCACATAGCAAGCCTCAACCCAACATCATCAATATATCTCTCACATACACAACTTGAAGACCAATATCCATATTCCAAATACCAACAACAAAATACCAACTGTATCCCTCAACAATTCAGATATATGCATCAATGATGAACAACCAATACCATCTCAAGAGATAAACCCTAGCTCACAAAACATACCTCAAACAAGATGTGCCATATATTTCATAAATAGACTCCAACCATGCATTAAATATTATGCCAATATAACCAACTATGAAAAAATATAAACTTCAGTAGATATGCCTCAGATCAATTCTAAATCAAGCCCTAAAATTCTAAGAGGGAATCCAACATATTTACAAGGAAAAATGTCAACCAGATTCATAGATTCAACACTACATATATGAAAACCATACCTTTTTCTTCTTGTATCCATGGATCTATTATGAATCTGTTTCTCTATCCATGATTCTATTGCCATGATTTTATTGCTGCGATTTTGTTGCCATGATTCTGCTTCCACGGTTCTGTTGCCGCGATTTTGCTGCCAAATTTTTTCTACTGACATTTTGTTGCCATAATTTTCCTGTCACGATTTTTTTTCCGCGATTCTACAACCGTGATTTTTTTGCCATAAGTTTTCTGCCGCAATTTTGCTGCTGCAAATTTTCTGCCGCAAATTTGTTGCCACAAATTTGATTTGTCAATAATACCTTCCAAATAACATTTCACAAATGGATATTCTATTATATTAAAAAATAGGTGCAAATAGGATTCCCTTGCTCTCCTATTTATACTCTCCAAGTAGCTTCCTCAAGGGGTTACCTTCTAACTAACTTAACCCAACTTCCTTCTTTTAGGGATAATCCACTTCTAACCACTTGTTCACTTACAACCACTTTATCCACAAATAATATTTTCTCCACTTTTAGTTGTAACTAATTAATTTTTAATTATTTTCTTAATTCAACCACTCAACCCATGATTAACTCCTAGTTTCACCCACTTGACTAGTCAACTTATTCTAGTAGCTTCTAGAATACTTGAACTTCTTTGACCTTTTAGGGGATTCTAGATAACTTATGAGGGTTCTCAAACTTCAAAAGGCCATAAATATTTATCCATGAGGAGTTATGTGAGATTCCACATATAACTAAAAATGGCATGACATGTACTATCCATCTAGAATAGTCTTACCTGCAAATATACTAAGCTTCATACCATTATACATAAAAAAAAATTAATTCCTTTAACCATACTGTTGGGGCTACTGGAATTTGCTACCAGACTTGCTTCAAGGGTTGGAATTAATGAAAATAAACCCAATTAATAAAAATCATGGACAAATGCCTCTGATATTTGAGAGAATTTGTCAGCTAAACTGAGACTGTTTGAGGTCCTTTAATTTTAAGAAAGAGAGAGGGAAAACTTCCCAAAATTGCATAATTATTTTAATGTAAATTTGGACTTAAAATTCATCCTGAGTCTTGGCCCCATGGGGTGCCTCAGAATCATTCCAATAACAATTTGGAACATCTTGAGGGATAACAAGGGAGGGGGGAGAGTTTACCCTTATCTCTTAAACCAAAACCCATTTCTGATTTCCTTCTAAATTATCCTTACCATGAACCTTCCATTAGCCGTTGAGTGTTCTAGAGCCCAAGCATTGAATTCATGTAAGAGGGTGGGTGTGAGAATCACATCCCATATTTATTGGGAGCATGGGGTCTAAGTACAATCATCTTGGGGAATATTGCAAGTCAAGCAAGCAAGAGAAAGAGAGGAATTTCGTATGAGTAGGAGACAAGAATTATGCATTCATGTTTTTGCATACATAGTTGTTTTAACATAGAATTTCCCGGCCAACAATGGAGTTATGAGTGTTGAAGCTTGAAGAATTTTTTTTTGGACATGTTTGGATACTGTTTGGAGCTATAATTTCATGGAGAAAGAGCCTGTGTGTCTGGGAGTAATGCGTTGTTCAAATTTTTCCAAGGAAACACACATTTTTCTGTTGGGTGAATTTCTATTTGTAGTTGTGGAATTTATGAAGTCCCGACAAGAAGAATTATTGTACAACTTGTAATGGAATCCACGGAGGGGAGTGGAAAGGCCTGAGGGACTATGAGTAGTGAAGGGGGATTCCATCCCTTGGGTTGTGCATGTTGAGGGGAAGTGTGTCGGTGGAATGAAATTAACTAAGAGTTTAACTGCTGAAAGGGGGTCATTATCCATACTTAGGGACTTCCATCTCTTATGGATTCATAACCCCAAATTCGAGGTGTCTTGTTGTTGATATATGGAACAATAAGGCTACAATTGGGAGGAACATTTTTTCTCTGCAACAAGTTTCACATTTTATAATATAAGTGTTCTATTTTCCATGTTTACTCATGTATAATGTTGATACTACTGCTATGCAATTTACTTTGAAATATATTGGTTATTATTGCTTGATGTGAGCAGAATCATGCATTTAAATCCCTATTTGCATGGTTGAATGTTGTTGTATGCTATTTAGTTTTTTCTATGCAGAGTTGAACAATTGTATTTACATTTTTATTGAGTATGGACAACTAAATAAACTTGTATTTCATGTTGTGTTTTATTTTCAACATTTAGATTTAAAAATCAGAAATTTTATTTGGTCGTTTTAGCAGTGACATGACCCAACTGGGGGCTGGGTATGCTACCTATATATCCAATATTTTTATACTGAAAAAATGTAAAAGCAAATGTATTGTAATTGACAATTAACAATAGTAAACTAAGTCCATGCTTTATTTTAAAAAGAGAAACTATTGTTCTTTTCATTTTTTGCAATGTTAAAATAAACCAAATACTAAAGAAGTAAATTGTAATTTCAATGAAAATTAATCATAAGTATACTTTTTAATTTCAAATGATTTTTTTGAAGAATTTAAAAGTGTTAAAAATTACAATATAAAGTTTTTGATATAATCATTATTTTTGGATGTCTATATAAGAGAAAAAAAATTCTATGTATTTGTGTGGTCGCCAAAAGATGCATGTTGGATTTGTATCTCAAGTATATCACAAAGCATGCCCAACCATAGAAGTTAGTATCCTTTAAAAATACCAATTAGTACTGTATGTTAGTAGCAAATCCCATTAAGAACAAAGAAATTGTAGTAGATCTTGAGGCTTTTTCCAAAGGACAATAATTATATCAAAACACTAAAGGATCCTAGAAGATATTATACTTGCTTTATGGTGCTCTAAGAATATATAAGCCTAACATGATTGCATCCATGGTTGATTAAATTAGGCTAATATTTTTATAAACTGGAGCTTTATGAGATCCATACAAACAAGAGCTTAAAGACAATTGTTAATCAAGACCACCAAATATATTAATCTTATTAAGGATATCAATCGTTCACTTATCTCTAAAACCATGAAAAATGTTTGCTAGAGTGGATCATAAAGCACAGTCCATAATACCAACAATTCTATTAAATGTTTTGCAACTTGCTTAAGAATCCCACCCAAGCATTAAAAATGTTGCTCCAAGTATTCAAAGTTGAAAATGATACATGTTGTGGGCTTGGGCTTGGAATGAGGTGTGCGAAAAGAGAGCTTTGGATGCAATCTCAAATCATTTTCAAAAGATGTCAATGTTTCTAGAAGTAGCAAGAAGAAATTGAAAAAGTGTGATAGAAAATAATGCATATAATCGAGAAAAGGGGAATGGTCACTTGAGAGAATAGATAAGTGAGGTTTTGATTATCTATATAAATGAATGAATACAATCACAATGCTCATAGTTGTAATTACAATTTTTTATTTTGTTATGGTGTCAAGGTCCATTTTGTGCAGGTTCATATCAAAACTTAATCAAGAACATAAATGTTAGAAGTTTCCACTAAGCTTGATAGGAAATTTTATCCCAAAGAGAAGCATTAAAAAACTTCTACATAAAACACATAAAACCTATTCATTATGGCAATGTCTAGAACCAAACACATTTAGTATGGACAACAAATAGCATGCCAATCATTGGATTGATGAGGATCAATGATGCTCATGAAACATGAATTCAAGTGGGGATTTGAGAAGATAAGGTGTCTAAGATTTCATTAAGTTCCACTAGATATGGAAATATGGTGTTATTATTCTATGGGGTGAGCTATTTTATAGGTTTAATGTTGTGGAAGGGTACATCCTACAAATGAATATATGAGAGCCAATGTTAATTGAGATGTTTTTATTTTTTATATGTCAAAGGAAAGTACTAGGAATTGATTCGTGAATCTTCACTACCATTCAAATCCATCCTCATTTAAAATTTGATGGTAGAAATGTCCTCAAAAACACAAATTTTATTAATTAAGGAAAACACATTACATCATTAATGCAAGAGATTACAATCTCAACATTCCTCTCACATTAGAAAATCTGAGCTTAAATAATCTCATCAAACTAATTCTAAATTGATTTTTGTTATGGACATCTTATCACACAATCAAGTGAGTATGACAAGTGTCCATGTACATTAAATAAATATTCTAACAATTTCCTATTTTGTTGCTTCTAATAAGTGACTATTTTCTACACTTATTATCTATTCTAACAAATTTCATTCTAGAAAAGCCTAAGTATAATAAAATAATATTATACTAAGTAATTTAGGATCATAATATCTAACATTCCCCCCTTTGATCCAAAAGTACATTCGATCAAATACCAAGTTCTACTCTAAACTTTGTAAATTTGATCCTATCAAGTGGTTTCATGAAAATATCTAAGATCTAATCTTCTGAAGGACAATATACTGATTTGAGGATGCCCTTTGCAATGACTGTCTTGGTGTAATGATACTTTGTATCAACATGCTTTGTTTTGGAATGAAAAACTAGATTTTTTGCAAGTTTAATGACCAACTGATTATCAGTTAACAATGAAGTAGCTTCTATTTGAGAAATTCCCAAATACTGTAAAACTTTGCGTAACCAAACTATCTCACATGTTGCTTCCCCTGATGGAATATATTCTCCTTATGCTGAAGAATTTGCCACTGTAGTTTTCTTCTTTTAACACCAATAAATTGTCGTTGATGCCATATCCATCAAGTAGCCTGATGTTGATTCCCCATCATCAACATTTCAAGCAAAATCTGCATATGAATATCCAACCTGTACACAATTTTTATTCTTCTTGTATAGAAGACCATAACCTTTCGTATCTTGAATATATCAAAGAACCATTTTTGATGCATTCCAGTGGATTTCCCTTGGTTCCTGCATAAATATCGAGAGAATATTGAATACATATGATAAATTTGGACTAGTGGTTTCCAAATAGATCAAGCTACCAATCAATTTCATGTAACTAATACTATTTTCCAATCCCCCCCCTTCAAATTTTGAAAGTTTTAAGTTTTTCTCTATAATTTGGGTGAGAATGGACTTGTAATATTTCATTCCAAATCTTCTCATTAGTTTAGATGAATACTTGCATTGAATAATGAAAATGATATTTGGATGTTGAAATACTTCAACTCCGAGACAATAGTGAAGTAATCCCAAATCTGTCATCTTGAATCCAACTTGTAATTCCTTCTTTACCTATAAAACATGACCATCATCATTCCCCTTAATGATCAAGTCATCCACATACTTTACTAAAATCACCAAATTTTTACCCCGTAGGTGCACATATAAGGTATATTCAGATTCACTTTTATTGAATCCAACTTTGTGAAGGTAATCATCCATTTTAGCATACCAAGCTCTGAGAGATTGTCTAAATCCATATAATTCCTTGATCAACTTATAAACTTTTTGTTCCTGTGCTTTGAGATAAAACTAGGAGGTTGAGTCATATAGACTTCTTCGTGCAAATCTCCATTGAGGAAGGCACTTTTAACATCCATCTGATGTACTTTCCATATTTTTTGAGATGAAAAATATATTACCATCTTGAATCTGTTCCACTTTGTGGAAGGCATAAACATTTCTTCTTAAACAATCCTTTATTGCTATGAAAAACCATTGGATACAAGTCTTTCTTTTAATTTTTCTAACATTCAGACTGAATTATACTTGATTCTGTAAACCCATTTTCATCCTATGGGTTTAACATCTTGAGGACAATCAACAAGTTTCCAAGTATTATTTTCCATCACCAATTGACATTCATCAAAAAATGATTTTTACCATTCTTCATGTTTTATTTCCTCTTTGATAGTTGAGGGATCAATAAATTCATTTGACACTAGGGAAATTTTTTTTTCTTCCCTCGTTGAAATTTGCATACTTGTTTTATTTTGTTCATTAGGCTTGGCATCCTTCAAAATTTGAATAACCCATTTTGGTAGTTGATTTCGACTAGATTGAGGATTTGAATTATCACCATGATTAAAAATAAGATTGATAAAAACAAAATCTCTCATTTCCTCTGAATTTTCTTGAGGTGAATTTTCATTATTTGATGAAATAATTGATGAAGATTCAAATGAAATTTTTGAAGAATAATTAGATAAACTTGATGAAGAATTCTCATTTTCAGATGAATTTCAATCTATTTCAAACCAACGTTGTTTACTTGGTCGATTTGGCATTCTATTTTTCTCCTTGTCTACTTGTTTTTCCAATTTTTTTCTATAAGGAATTCAGTTTCTTTAACACTTCTGCTCTATGTTTCGTTGAATATGAAATATAGACTTACAATAAATTTTCCATTTGATAAGAGACGATATCCTTTCTTTTCATCAGAATGTCCAATCAATATACACTTTAAACTTTGTGAGTCTAGTTTAGTTCTCTTTTCTTTGGGAACTGAAGAATAACTATTGACACACTTGCTTATACTAAGAGAGGGGGTGAATCAATATAATGATGTTTTTATTTTATTATAATATTGATCAATTTATTACTTTACCAACCATAAGAGGTTAATGATAAATATATACACAACCATACAGTCCACAATACACATAGATTTAACGTGGAAACCCGAATGGGAGAAAACCACAAAACAATTATTTTATAAAATCATGTAGGCACCAACCCACTGTTACAATGTTTGTAGGAACCAACCCACATGAGACACCAATCCCCTTAGTTGAGAACCAAATCAACACTCCCTATAGTCATCAACCTAAAACTACAATATTCTCAAGCACCAACCTATAGGAGACACCAATCCCCTTAGCTGAGCAACAACTCAACACAATCAATAGGCATCAATATACAACAATAATATTTGCAGGCACTAATTTTCATTCAACACCAATCCCATTAGATTAGCACCAACTCAAAACTTCCTGTAGGAACCAGCCTATAAATGCAATATTTTGCAGGCACCAAACTGCACATATTTGCCTCTCTTTCTTTATTGTCACAAAAATCTTCAGTGGTTCACATTCTGCATGAATTCGGAAATTCCTTAGATCTTGCACCTCCCAACCATCCTTATATGATTACATTACCTTCTCTTCCATTCTATGGAATCCTCAGACCTCAGAGCCTCATATATTCTCTTCCACAATTTGTATGCCCACTTCCATAATTCACAACTCTCTCATTCTTCCTTCACTCCCAGTTCTAAAATATCATAACTCCTTTCACCACTTACTCACTTGTCTTCACATATTCACACATGCACAAGAATTTGTTTTTCAAGAAATGTTATTTATAAACTCCATGCTTCCATGGAGTTTTACACATACCAAAAATATGTCCATGGGGTCGGCTCCAAATCTTTTTGCATATTCCTCAAAAAGGGGATGAAACACTCCTTTGAAACTAATCTCAAAACCCCCTTGGTTTGATGTGTGATTTTCTCACAAATAACACCACAAACTTCAATGCTCAACAACCATTGGATCTAGTCCCTTCAATCGATCGTGGTCGTCGATCTGTTCTCTACCCATAAAAACACACAAAATGACCTCAACACTTAGCTCTCGTTGGATCATCTCCTTGATTAAATATGAAAAGTTGATTTTTGTTCACCAGTTGATTGAGACCACCGGATCTATCGGGCCCCTTGGGCTTCCATCCCACAAGAATTAAACCTTACGCCTTTAACCTCGATTTCACAACACCTGTTCAATCTGGTTCTAGATTGGATATTGACCATTGAGCGTGATCGTTGATCTTCAAACTTGGGTGATGCCTCTTGATCAATGGCTACAATCTGTCCTCTATCTGCCTTACTCAACTGTCAGTCAACGACCCTTTTCCTCCTTCCGCACACAGTCCTAGATCTCACGATATATCTACACGTGCCCTCCTCTCAAATTGGTAGCTACCATTGATTTCTCCCTTTGGGTTTCAGGAGTTTCAACTCTCAACTCTCACTTCCTACATAGTACTTCCACTTGAAGTCCACGATATGTCGATGCATGTCACTCACAGATCAACGACAGTGGTTCACTTCTTCTCTTCAGTCTTCAGGATTTTCAACTCCCAGTCTTCGCTTTCTCTCGGGACATTTTCTCCCAAAGACAACGATCTATCGAAGCGTGTCCCTCACAGATCGACTACTGTGGTTCAATTCAGCTCTTCTGGCTTTGATATTTTCAACTCTCAATCTTTTCTTTCTCCCGGAGTGCTTTCACTTGAAGACAACATATTTCCTCCATGCATCCCTCTGGATCTAACGGTCCAGATTCACTTTAGCTCTTCAGGATGCTTGCACCTGAAGTTCATAGGTCTCTACCATGTGTTCCTCTGAATTTGACGGCTATGATTTACTTCGAGTCTTTACCCAGATTACATGGATTTATGCCACATGTCCTTTTGAATCAGATGACTACGATTGATTTCTCCTTTCGGGCTTCAGGAGTTTTAACTCTCAACTCTTACTCCCTTCACAGGACTTCCACCCTAAGTTGATGATCTATTGACATGTAACCCCCTGGCGATCAATGACCAAGATCCACTCTTCGGAGATTTCTCTCTCTCATGATATACAAACTTCCAAAGTTGTATATCTTGCACCAGCTATCCCTCAGGATGATGGACAGTCCTTAATCACTTTGGGACTTCGAGACTTTGGCAATTCTGCTCTCCTGTTCACACCAAGGGTTAAGGCCCATGCACTTTACTTGAATCCGAGGGATGTCGATCCCTCATGCCCAGATCTGACGGATGGGATCTATCCTTATCCTTATTTGTTCTTTCTTCACCCTGGACCCTAATCGGATGATCCCGATCTCTTCCTGCAGCCGATCTGACAGTTGTTGTCACTCCTCCTTCTGAGATTCTTTGTTCTCCTAGACTTAGGAAATTTTATAAGTGTTCAAAGATTTTGGTCTTTGAATCTTCTCCTGTGAAATCGGTTGAAAGGGTCTCGACTCCACTTTTCCTCCTGAGCTTTGAAAATGAATATTGTCCTCAACTCTGGCGCACACATGCACTCTGGGTGTGTTATCACAATAACAATTTTCGGATAGGATCTGAGTCTCGAAAATTTAGCAAGAACTACATCGTCACGAAAGCATGATAGTTTGGAGAATTGATAATTTAGAGGACCAAGACATATCTGGTGGCGTATGGACAAATATAGAGGAGGTGAAAAAGGCATAACTCGATAGACCATCGATTGTAAAATGGCCCAGATCAAAGGCTGGAGGCCATATTGGGCGGTGATCTTGCACGAGACTTAATCATGTAAGGGAAAACCGGGGAAAACCATTGTGGTTTTCAAAATGGATGCGTGACGCCTCCAGAGATACATCGGGGTGAAAGGTGGTTTGGCTGAAACCACTTTCGCCAAAGCCTCGATGTCACATGTTTCAATATGTCAAATCAACCACTCATGGGGCGGATGACGGCTAGTCGAAATCACCCCGCTTCACTCGTTCGGTACTTCACAACCGTATGATGTTAGTTGAACGCCTCCATATAATGAACTAGAAAGCTAATCATTTGAAATAGATTAGCAAAGCATGATAAACCAACGTACCTGTAAGTGACTCTATCAGTGACTCATGATTGGAACTCTATAATTACCGATTCTCAAGTATGAGGGTATCATCTCATCCGTAAGATTAAATCTCTAATTTATGAAAGGAACATCTTGGTGTCCATGATACTGGGATACATGGACAAGGCCAATCAAATCATATCCATTCAAACAGGTCATTCAAGTAACATGGCGGGTTTATCTACTGGTAAGATGGAAAGGGAAATTACACGTATATTAGAAACTAAATTCCATACGAAACCTGCTATAGACCTAGGATTAGAAATTAGGTTAAATCCCATCATGAAGGACCTAATAATCAACATGCTAGCTATGAAAAAGAAATGGAGCAGACGACATAAGACAAAAAACATGGCCGAAACGACTGAACGCATTGGGGAGAATCAACCGGCCTGGTTGGTTAGTCTAAAGAAGGATATTGCTAAGATGAAATAAATTCTCAGACTGGAATAAGTACATCTCAATAGGTTTTGGACAGATGGCGGTCGAAGAAAAGGGCCTAGATATGATGATCCTATTCCTAACTGCCCCTTTAAAATAGGATAACGATTATTATAAATCATTCCTCCTTGTAACTCATCTCTACTTTTAGAATTATGAGAAGTCTGAACATTTTTAATTCCACAAGAAATTTCTCTATATATATTATCTCGAGAATATAGAAAGGATGGAGAAAAGAGGAGCCTTCCCTCTGTGAAGGAAAACTTTGTAAATTTTGGGGCTAGAATGAATATATAAATGAAGAGGTAGATTTTGGATTGTTTATGAAAAGATTCTAACTGGAAGTGATATGAGTCTTGTTTTCCCCTCGTAGTATGTATTTCCTGTAAGCATATATTTCATTTACACTTCTTTCTATCTAAATTGGATATTTAGAGGCCCATAATTCATTATTTGATGCTCTTGGCTTAGCAACTTAGACTGTGTTTCTTTCTTCTTAACTTATTTAGAATTCATCTCTGTAATGCTCTTATGTAGTTATTTGTTTATTTTTCCTCTGATGTCATGCAAAATTTTCATAAATAAACTCAGACTTACTACCTAATTTAGCCTTTTCCTCTGAAACAATTCTCAAGTTTGATAATGCATTCTATTTATTCTAGACCCCATAGCCCAAATGTCATCTTCATTTCTCCAGTTATTTTATTAAAAACCCCCAACACGAACCAAATCTAGCCACCTATTGCCATAGATATACCCAGTGACACGGGAGAGCCCTCTCTGAGTTGAGTAGGCTAGTGCCTCAGCTCTAAAGCTGGTTGAAATAGTTACCTCTGTCGTTTGTCTATTCAGACGAACAAAATTTACAGAGTGCTAACAACATGCAAACTTGCACTACTCCTCCCGAGCTTGTAAATCTTGGAATAAGTTCACTTCTGTCTCTCTTGAGGTTTTTCTTATTCAAGTTTGAAGGTTCCAGTCCCTTTACTCCTTAAAGGGATTCTTGTGCCTTCTCGAAAACTGTTTCTCAATGCACAGTTGCAGATATTACAGAGTATTCAACAACTCTGTGGGTGTCTTATTCTTTACACTCTTCTCCTTGAACTCGATAGAGAGTTCTCTTTGTGCATGCTTGCACCTGCTTGATGCCCACCTGTCAGGGTTCTACATAGTTCTCAGTGACTCTGTCTCTCTGTGCTTCTTTTGCACAATTTCTCCTCTAAGGTATTCATAAACCTAGAGGTTTCCCTTGAGTTTTTATCACTCTGGTGCGCCTTACTGGCACGTTCTTTTCTGACTTGACAGAGTCCGGATGCACACTCCTTGTGATGGATACAAAACCTCCAGTGTTTTGTTGTGCACTCCTTGCATAGCCTAAGAACCTAGAACAATATTTCAAACTCAACAAGGATAGAGAAATCTATCTTCCTACTACAAATGAAACCTATCATGCATCTACAACATACATAAACACACACAGATAAAATTCATCGGATACACATAAACACACAAAAAGTTCATATGCAGGAAAAAATGATTTCTTTCTATTAAGATGAATGTCTAATTACAATTTTTACAGGCTGGACTATAATAGAGTCTCATATCTCTCAATCTACCTCAAAGAAATATTCTATCTCCTATCTCCTCCTCTGAGGGTTTCTAACTAAATTGCAACTACCTCCTATTCAGTAACCTAACCTCCAACAACCTCATTCGGACATACAATGCATATACATATACAAGAAGGTTCCCAGGGTTCCCTCCGACTAATTCTATTCTCTAAAGAAGATAACTACCGCTTAGTTCCATTACATTAAATTCTAGGAGTGAAACTCCCAGATCATTCACGATCATTTTCTCCCAAGCGTTTTAATCTTCTTTAGTTTTCAATCAGTTTAAGAAATATTTGCAGGAAACGCCAGTGTTTCATATTCTAAAATGATTCAAAGGCGCTTTGATGCACCGAGTTGTCTCTCTATGTGTGCTTGCTGGTGATGCTCCTGCATCATACTCCACTGCTGAGAAAATCATGAGCTCCTACTCATGGCTCCCTTTTCTATGTTGTTGAGATCCTCCAGGGTCCCAAACCTGAAATTGGATATGTCCACTCACTCCTCTTCCTTGCTGTCTCTATTGTCCTACTGCTTCTGTAGGTCCTCTTCTGTTCCATCCTTCTCTGCTGACTGCTTTTTTTGCTGCTTCCAACATCAATATCTTAATATCCTCTATTTCTTTGTCCTAGCTGGTCCAACTGATCCATTACTTTAAATGCTCTTCTTCCTCCATATCTTGGGCACATTGAAATGTGTGCTCTTTGTCCTTTTTACCAATATGATCAATTTGACCCTTCCTGTTATCTTCATCTTCTGTGGCACTAGCTGACCAATCTATTGCAGAATCCAGTTTTGTAGTCTCACCACTGAGCTGTTGCTCAACTTCCTCCTCTGACATATTGAGTTCTGTCATCTCCTCTTGTGTTGGTTCAACTCCAATTTCCTCTAGATGCTCTGCAGGATGGTATGCTCCTCCACCTGTTTCCAACTTGATCTATTGTATATGCCTACTCTGCATATTTACCCTTCTCTCCAGGGCTTCCAATTCCTCATACAACTCAAAAAAATCTATGTTGTTTGCTTCCTCTTCTATTGTAGGCTCCAGTGCTATAGTCATCTTATGTTCAACTCTCAAGCTGAAATTTTTGAGAAATTCTGCTAAATTCTCTTCTCCTGCAATCTGCATGACTATCTCCTGGAAGCCATCTTTTGGTTCTGGACTATCCAACCAATCCTCCAACATCTTCAACTCTTGTTCCCATTGAGTGAGAAATTCATCTGAATTCTCTTCTTTTTCTGCTGGGGTAGACATCAGTGTCTTCTCCTTCTACTCCTCTTTGACAGTCTCTGTTGGTTGTCTTTCCTTTGTTACACTTGCATCAAAGAAACAATTATCTTTAAAAGTGTTGGTTGTCTTTCCTCTGTTACACTTGCATCAAAGAAACAATTATCTTTAAAATTGTTTGGCCCCATGGCCTCTTTCTTGGATTCATGTTGAACCACCTCCTCATGTGTAACACTTGTACTCGTTTTTGCTGGACTATTTGGAAGGAATATTTGAATTCCCCCAATGATTAGAATGCATTTATGATCCTCCTCCACCAGCTCTCCTTGCTGATATGAACTCTCACCCGAGTTCACGAGACTTTCAGATAGTCTCCTGTTTTCTTCATTTCCCTCCTAATAGTCTATGAGATCCTCAATTGATCTCATCTCATTTCCCCCCTGACAATATGAAATTTCACTACTTCCCTCCTGACAGTCTATGAGATCCTCAATTGATCTTATCTCACTGCCCACCTGGTGATTTCAAGATTCATCTCTACCCTCCTGGAATTTTATAAGACCTTTAACTGATATCACCTCCTCCTCTTCTTTGAGGGTCCTCCCAATCTCTGGTTCATAGATGTCAATCACTTTCTCTTCTATGTCACTCAGGTTTTCAACTTCCCTCAACCACCTCCTCAACTCTTGTTGCTACTTTCTAGCCAACAAATTTTGAACAAACCATTTCACCTTCCTGTTCGGGGGCCATTCGTACCTCTAGTGTACCTTTGTCTCTTGTTGCATATTCAATGCTAGTTGTTCCATTCTTTCTCTTGTCTCAATGAGCTCCTTGTCAATTTATTCTTTACGTTTTTGCTTGTGGTTTGCTCCTCGACCAAACTTATGGCCTTCAGTAGCCATCTTTTCTGTCTTCATCCCTCCTAGCTATCTACCATTTGTTGTACAACTAGCAACAATATTTAAAGAGCATCAGTACTCTGTCTCTATTCACTTGCTATCTACAGGAACAATTAAGATTCTGATATCATTTGATGTTATCAAATTATCTCTTTTCACCTTCTCACCTTTGCCTACAATCTTTAGACAAAGTTCACCTCTTGATACTACTTGATGTAGTCAGACTGTCTTCTCTTTCCTTTTCCTGTTGTCTGCAAGCAATTTTAAGCTTTAATATCAGTTGATGATATCAAACTATCTATGTGTCCTTTGTCTGTTGTCTGCAAACAAAATCAAGCTCTGATGCCACTTGATGCAGACACCCCTTCTCTCCTCAGGCTGTGAAACCTCTTGGTCTAGGATCGTTCAAATCATGGATTCAGATCGACTCTTCGGGCCTTTATTAGACCCCAATCAATCTACACATTTCCCCTTTCCTTCAAAGTGCAGGTTCTGGAAAACCCACAGGCTCTGTCCTGGCCCATTTGAAGAATTAAATAACAGGTGGTAGCTCCCCTCGCTAGGTCCTTTCCTTCATATGACCTCGGGCTATGACCTCACATAAACACGTGATTGCAGAGTAACCAAAATTCATTTGAGACCACACTGCTTTTCTCCCCACAATTCACTATCAATCGCCACGTGTAACTTTAGCAATACCGTAGTTTCGATTACAGCCTGCTCTAATAATTTTAAAGTCTGAGCACTTTCTGGCTCCGCAATTAAGCGTGACCGTTGATCTTCAATCTTAGGAGATACCTGTTATAACCCTAAAATGCACTACACAGGTTTACCTGGCATCAGGCCAACTCATGCCTCTTCCTAGCCAAAGCCATGCTGAATAAAACCTTGAAAAACCACTTAAAACAAGCANTAGCATGCATGTGTAGTCTCGCCTTGGTTGCAGGAAGCTTTGTGGAAGGAGCAGCAACGAGGAAACAAAGGCTCAACGGAGGATCTACTTCAATCATCGGTAAAGAGGTGAGTCGATTCTTCCCATGTTTGCATGAGAAAAGGGGTTGAGATTTTGGGTAGAAGGTTAAAAGTTAAATCTTAAGGGTCATGATCTGCGTACAAGCTCAAAACCCTAGCTTGTTAGTCTGTAGGGTAGAATACCCCACAACAATACCTCTTGATCAACAGATACAATCTGTTCTCTATCTTCCTTGGTCAACTGTCTATCAGCGACCCTTTTCCTCCTTCCGCATGCACTCCTAGATCTCACAATCTATTGACGCGTGCCCTCCTCTCAAATCGATGACTATGATTGATTTCACCCTTCGGAATTTGTGAGTTTCAAATATCAAATATCGCTTCCTCCACAATACTTCCACTTGAATTCAATGATTTGTCGACAAGTGTCAGTCACATATCAATGACTATGGTTCACTTCTTCTCTTCGGGCTTTAGGAGTTTCAACTTTCAGTCTTGTCTTTTTCCTAGGACGCTTTCACTTGAAGACAACAATTTGTCGATGTGTGTCCCTCATAGATCGATGTCTATGGTTCACTTCAGCTCTTCGGGCTTCGAGAGTTTCAACTCTCAATCTTTGCTTTCTCTTAGAGTGCTTTCACCTGAAGACAATGGATTTTCGCCACGCGTCCCTTTGGATCTGACGGTCAAGATTCACTTCGGCTCTTTGGGATGATTTCACCAGAAGTTCATAGATATCTACCGCATGTCGCTCTGAATATGATGGCTACGATTTACTTCAGGTATTTACCTGGATTCCACGGATGTCTACCACATGTCCTTTTGAATCAGATGACTATGATTGATTTCTCCTTTCTGGCTTCGAGAGTTTAAAATCTCAAATCTTACTCCCTCCGTAGGACTTCCACCCGAAGTTGATGATCTGTTGACACATAACCCCCTGGTGATTGATGACTAGGATCCACTGTTTGGATATTTTTCTCTCTCCAGATCTTGCGCCACCTGTCCCTCTGGATGATGGACGGTCCCTAATCACTTCAAGACTTTGGAAATTATGCTTTCCTGTGCACACCAAGGGTTAAGGCCCATGCACTTTACCTGGATCCAACGGATGTCCATCCCTCATGCTCAGATCAGACGGATGGCATCTGTCCTTCTCCTCATTTTTTCCTTCTTCATTCTGGACCCAAATTGGATGGTCCTGATCTCTTCCTGCAAATGATCTGACTATTTTTGTCCCTCTTCCTCCTGAGCTTCTTTTTTCTCCCAGACTTAGGAAATTTTCTAAGAGTTCAAATATTTTGGTCTTTGAATATTCTTTGGAGAATCTGGTTGAAAGGGTCTCGACTGTTCTTTTCCTCGTGAGCTTTGACAATGAAGATTGTCCTTGACTCTGGTGCACACTTGGCTCTGTGTGCAAACTTGCACTACTCCTCCTAAGCTTGTGAATATTGGAATAATTTCACTTCTATGTGCACTCCTTTCACTGTCTCTCTTGAGGTTTTTCTTACTCAAGTTCTAAGGTTTCAGTGCATTTACTCCTTAAAGTGATTCTTGTGCCTTCTCTACAACTTTTTCTCAATGCACACCTGCAGATCTTACAGAGTATTCAACAACGCTGTGGGTGTATTCTTCTTGAAACCCTTCTCCTTGAACTCGACAAAGTGTTCTCTTTGTGCACGCTTGCACATGCTCGATGCCCACCTAGCAAGGCTCTACAAAGTTCTCAGTGACTTTGTCTCTATGTGATTCTTCTACATAGATTCTCCTCTAAGGTATTAAACAACCTAGTGGCTTCCCTTGAGTTGTTATCACTCTGGTGAACCCTCCTGGAACGTTCTTTTCTAACTCCACATATTTTGGATGCGCACTCCTTGTGCTGGCTACAAAACCTCCAATGTTATGTTATGCACTCATTGAACAACCTAAGAATCCAGAACAATATTTCAAACTCAACAAGGATAGATAAATCTATCTTCCTATTACAGATTTAACCTATCATGCATCTAGAAAATACATAAACACACACAGATAACATTCATCGGATACACATAAACACACAGAAAGTTCATATGCAGAAAAAAATGCTTTCTTTCTATTAAGATGAATGTATGATTACAATATGCAAAGGCTGGACTGTAACAGAGTCTCAGCTCTCTCAAGCTCCCTCAAAGAACTATTCTATCTCCTATATCCTCCTCTTAGGATTTCTAACTAACTTGTAGCTACCTCCTATTCAGTAACCTAATCTCCAATAACCTCATTCAGACATACAATGTATCTACATATAAAAGAAGGTTCCTAGGGTTACCTCCAAATACTTCTATTCTCGAAAGAAGCTAACTACCCCTTAGTTCCGTTACATTAAATTCTAGGAGTGAAACTCCCAGATCACTCATGATCATTTGCTCCAAAGCGTTTTGATCTTCTTAAGTTTTCAATTAGTTTAAGAAAGATTTGCAGGAAACACCAATGTTTCATATTTCTAAATGATTCAAGGGCGCGCTGAGGCATCGATTTTTCTCGCCATGTGTGCTTGATTATGATGCTCCTGCATCATACTCGACTACTAGGAAAATCATGAGATCCTGCTCATGGATCCCTTTTCTATGTTGTTGAGATCCTCCAGGGTCCCAAACCTGAAATTGGAGTTGTCCACTTGCTCCTCTTCCTTGTTGTCTTTGTTTCCTTTCTACTCCTACAGGTCCTCTTCTCTTCCATCCTTCTCTATTGACTACTTCTTGTGCTACTTCCAACATCAATCTCTTAATATCCTCTATTTCTTTGTCCAACTGGTCCACTGGTTGACCCTTCTCCTTCATCTCATTCTGATGTATCTCCTTTCCATCAATTTCCAAATTGACTTGTTGAATTAGATGAATTTTCATATTTACCCTTCCCTCTAGGGCCTCAATTTATTCACACAGATCAACAAAATCCATGCTATCTGTTTCTCTCTCCTTTGTTGTAGGTTCACATTCTACAATCATCTCTTTTTTAGTTTCCTGGATGAAAAATGTGAGCCATTCCTCTGAATGCTCTTCTTCATCCATTTCTTGGGCACATTGAAATGTGTTCTCTTTCTCCTTTTTACCAATCTGATCAATCTAAACCTTCCTGTTATCTTCATCTCCTGTGGAACTAGCTGGCCACTCTATTTGCACACTCCAGTTTTGCAGTCTCACCAATGAGTTGTTGCTCAACTTCCTCCTCTTATAGATTGACTTATGTGATCTCCTCTTGTGTTGGTTCAACTCCAACTTCCTCCAGGTTCTCTCCAGGATGGTATGCTCCTCCACCTGTTTCCAACTTGATCTGTTGGATATTCCTACTCTACATATTTACCCTTCTCTCCAGGGCTTCCAATTCCTCATACAACTCAACAAAATCTATGTTGTCTACTTCCTCTTCTGCTGCAGGCTCCAGTGCTGTAGTCATCTCCTGTTAAGCTCGCAGGATGAAATTTTTGAGAAATTATGCTGAATGATCTTCTCTTGTAATATGCATTACTGTCTCCTAGTAGTCATTTTCTGGTTCTGGACTATCCAGTCAATCCTCTAACATATTCATCTCTTTCTCCCATTGAGTGGGAAGTTCATCTGAATTATCCTCTTTTTCTGTTGGGGCAGACAACAATGTCTGCTCCTTATCGTCCTCTTTGACAGTCTCTGCTTACAATATGTGCAGGCTGGACTGTAATAGAGTCTCAAATCTCTCAATATCCCTCAAATAACTATTCTGTCTCCTATCTCCTCCTCTGAGGATTTCTAACTAACTTGCAACTACCTCCTATTCATTAACCTAATCTCCAACAACCTCATTTGGGAATACACTGCATCTACATATACAAGAGGGTTCTTAGGGTTCCCTCCGACTACTTCTATTCTCTAAAGAAGCTAACTACCCCTTAGTTTTGTTACATTAATGTCTAGGAGTAAAACTCCTAGATCACTCACGATCATTTTCTCCCAAGCGTTTTGATCTTCTTCAGTTTTCAATCAGTTCAAGAAAGATTTGCAGGAAACACCAGTGTTTCATATTTCGAAATGATTCAAAGGCATGCTGAGGCGCCGAGTTGTCTCTCCACGCGTGCTTGCTGACGATGCTCTTGCATCACGCTGGAACATGTTGTGTTTTTCAAGATCCCAATGGTAACAAAACCATATTAGCCTATATATTGAAGTTTCAATGTACGACCAACATAGCAGAACACGAGGCATTAGTCTAAGGTATGAAAAAGGATATTGATATGAATGTTAAATTCATTAATCTATATTGTGATTCTGATATTATTTTCAAGCAGGTACGAAACACTATCCACTGTGTTTCAAATCATCTAAAAAACTACCAACAACTTTTTTTATATTTGTCACTACATTTTACTACTTTTTATATCAAGTTTGTTCCTAGAGCTCATAATTTAGATGCAAACTTACTTTCTAATGTTGCTTCAAAGTTAATTCCATTTGATGAATTCTCTCATGATAGATTTTCAATTGAGTTATTGTTTAGGCCATCTGTTCTTGAAAATATAACCAATTGGAGATTTTTTAATGATGACGAGCATATTATAAGTTTTCTTCTACAATAATACACATATAAAGACTTAAACATCGATGAGAATCAACAAGATCCAAAAATTAATTCTCCTCCACTAGATTTTAAAGCTAAACCAAAAAACATCATTCCAAAATATGTAGTCAAGATATAATTTTTTTACAATCTTCAAGATAGATTTAAAACACCAACTAATTGCAAAACAAATAGTTCCACAATGAAATTTGAAATCATAAACTTGGGAATTAAAGAAAATCCACAAAATGTTAATCTTGGATTAGGTTGTAGACCTTCAAAATAGATTTATTTTATTAATCTTTTGAAAAAATACAAAGATATATTTCCTAGAAATATAATGATCTAAAAACCTATGATAGTTCAGTTATTCAACATGTAATTCCGTTGAAATTTGATGCCAAACTAGTCCAACAAAAAATAAGAAAAATTCATCCCAACATTGAACAAATAATAATAATAATAATAATAATAATAATAATTGAACAAATTGCTCCAAGCAAGAATTATTTTTCGTGTTATACACTCCCAATGGGTTTCTAATATCGTTCCATCCAGGAAGTAAAATGTAGATATTATAATTTGTATTGATTTCAGGAATCTAAATAAAGCATATGAAAAGGATAGCTTTCCTCTTCCTCCTATGGAATGAATTCTATAGTATGTGGCAGGTTATGAGATGATGTCTTTTCTATATGGTTTCTCAGGTTATAAATAGGTCTTAGTTTCCAAATATTATCAATTGAAAACAACCTTTCGAACTAAATGGGGCACATATGCATACAAGAACATTCCTTTTGGACTAGTAAATGTTGGTGCCACATTTCAATGTGCCCTGGATATTTCCTTTAGAGGGTTAGTAAATATATTAGTGGTAATATATTTATATGGTGTCATTGTATTCTCTAAGAACAAATTTGATCATATGCATCATCTTAAAAGAAAATTGACCGCTGCAGAAAATATGACATTTCTCTTAATACTAAGAAAATTGTATTTTCTCAAACATAATGGAAGGTTTTAGGATTCATCATTTCCAAATTAGGAATTGTGATTGAACCAGAAAGAATTAAAGGTATATTAGAAATCCATTTTCCTCATAATAAGAAAAAATGCAATCCTTCCCTGGATAGATTAATTTTGTTAGAAGATTTGTTCGAAGTTGTGTAGAGATAGTAAGACCATTACAAAACATGATTAAGAAAGATGTTGTTTTCAAAAGGAATAATGATGAAAGAGAATAATTCAAAGMAACAAAAGAAGCAATTGTACAATCCCCAACTCTATCATCTCCCAATTTTAATAAGGATTTTACGTTGTATACTTTTGATTCAAATTTGTCTTGAGATGTTGTTCTTACTCAGAAGAATGACCAAGATATTGAAATAAATATTTCTTTTATGAGTACAGGTTTTCACGGTGCAAAATTGAACTATTATGAAGTGGAGAAACATAAATATGCACTATTCAAGGAAGTTAAACATTTTAATCCTTTTATTTTGGAGTCACATACTAAAGTGTTTGTTCCATATCCTTCAGTTCAAAACTTACTTCTCAAAAAGGATATTGGAGACAAAAGAGAAAATTGGATGACCACTCTACACGAGTATGAATTGGAAATTAAACCTTCCAAAGTCATTCAGGGTTTATGTCTTTGCATACTAGATATAGAGTCAATGGATTCTGAGTCTGAAAATAAACCAGAAAAGGAAAATGAGTCAAAATCACAAATTAACGAGATTTATCTTACTTCTAACTTTTATGATTCATGGTATAAGGATCTAAATTTTTTTCTCACTCATGGTTTTTCTCCTCTTATGAGCCTAAGAATAAAAGAGAATTAGAGTTTAAATATGCTCATTATCAGTTGATAAATGAAGTATTATTTATACAAAATTATGATTATGTTTTGTTAATATTTTTATAAAAATCAGATGTTGATAAAGTGTTATTTGATTTACATAATGGTCCTGCAAGTGGAATTTTTAGTGGAGACACTACTACTCATAAGATCCTATGAGTAGAATATTATTGCCCAACTTTTTTCAAGGATGCTCATGCATATGTTAGAAAATGCAAAGTTTTCCAAACTTTTTCTGGAAGAGAGAAAAAACCTGCATTCCCATTGCAGCATGTGATGATTGATGAACCATTCCAACAATGGGTTCTGAACATCATCAGAGAGATAACCCGATTTTTTTCACAGCTACACAAGTATATCGTGACAACAACTAATTATTTCACCAGGTGGAAAGATACCATTCCTTTAAAAAATTTCAACCAGATTCAGGTGATATCTTTTATCGAACAATTCATAATTACAAGGTTTGGCATTCCTAACACTTTGGTTTTTGACAATGCTTCATATTTTTCTTCAATAAAATTAATTAAATTTTATTTAGATAAAGGTAATAAAATCATATATTCTGCCAATTATTATCCACAAGGTAATGGTTTGGTAGAATCTACCACTAAAAAATTTCTCTGAATCATTAAGAAAACCATCAATGAAAATAAGAGAAATTGGCACAAATCTATTTCATCTGCATTATGGGATGACATGGTCACACATAAAATTGGATTAGCTAATTCTCCTTATTTCCTTTTTATGGCAAGGAATCTATTCTTCCAACTAATGAAGCTTTACCTTCTCTACAATTACCACAATCTGTCAAAGAAGATCCTTGTCCCAAAATGCAGGAACACATTGAGGAATTGTTAAAATTAGAAGAAGAAACAGATAAATCCAAACATACTTTCTCCAAACACCAAAAAATAATAAAGAAATGGTTCGATAAGAATTTAGTTAGTCATAAATTTTTTGAAGTCAATGATTTGGTCATGAAATGGGAAAAATACCACGAGGAAAAAGGAAAACATACAAAATTCCAAAAACTATGGTTTGGTCCATTTCAAATTGCTGAAAAAGTTGGCCCTTCAACATATATTCTTCAAACATTAGAGGGAGAAAAATAAATCCTCCTTCTGAATGGAAAAATTCAAGCAAATTATTTTTCCTGAAAATTATAAAACCATAAATCATGTAAATATGTTGATTTTTGTTGATTTTATCAGTTTTGTTTGAAACAATAAAATGGTTTTTTGTCCTCAATAAATAATTGATATTGTATTATATACCTGTTTACAACTGAAACCATCACACCAAAATAATCTATATAAAGTTCCATGACTTAAAAACAAAATTTCTATATTAGTGGTGGAACTCCTATGTTACTAAGAATTCAAATTTATATCATTGTCACATCTTACCTGTCTACAAATGAAATCATAACACTAAAATCATCTATATAAAGTTCCATGACTTAATTTGTTTTTTTCTATATTAGTGGTGGAACTCCTATGTTACTAAGAATTCATGTTTATATCACTATCACATCTTATGTTTCTTACATATTGTTTCTTTCGAGCTCCATTTATTTCACATTTAAACGATTATTCTTAAGATGATTAGTGGAAGGAATACTTCAAGCTAAACTTAGGAAGTGAGTAAAATACCAAGCAAATATAAATAAATATCGTATCACCTCGCTTCCCTAAGCACCAAATTACTTATGCAATACATATACTTAAATCATTAAGGGTGTAACATAATAAAAAAGGGAAGTTGAAAGCATTAATTAGTGTGGGAAGTACAAGTAAATCTATCA
>SNQJ01S0084167.1:57895-76780 GCA_010110895.2 Picea sitchensis
CCAATTCCAGGATAACAGAGAAAAAGGTGTGACTACACAGAAAACATAGGTTAAATAAGAAGACATAAAATTCCTGGAAAATGCCATGGAGGTGCCTCTTGATCTTTTTTAACCTCTTGATTAATATTAGCAGAGACAATGTGTGACCAATTAAAAAAAAAATCTTTGAGAACTTGGTGAATAATAAGAACCCAACTCAATTTAAATTTAGAAGCATCAATCTCATCGTAAAGGCAACAAAGCATGTTGGTTATCATCTTGGAGGGTTTCTTAAGATGTGGAACAGAGTATATCTCCTATAATTTTGAAATAATTTGGATCATTCCACCATTCCCTGATTAAATCAACCATTTGGACTTCTTCTCCCTCAAGTTCTTTCTGAATGAATTTCTTAATAAAATTGTCATCAAGAAAAATTGTAGGTAGGTCTAGTTTATACATGTTGGAAATGTCATCTAGCCTAGAATACCCAACAATTTGATGGGAATAATTAACAATTGTCAATGTGTAAACACAAGGATGAGAGATTGTCCACCATACCATGTCATAGTAGGGAAGCATCACTGGTATGGAAGCAACTTTATGAAGACATGACTTCTTGATGTTGATGAACTCGTCAACGTTGAATTTGTATTCGTTTGTAAAGTTACCTTCTTCAAATAATTTGTATATTTGGATCCATTCCAAGCTATTGGTTTCTCCTATGTTGAAAGAAGTATCCAAGAAAAAGATTGAATTTGGATTTTATCTATTTCTTCTTTGTCAACCTTATGTTGTTTCACTTTCCACTTTTAGTCATCTTGTATTGATAATTCATGCGATCATATGACACAACATAAGTTTTCTTTCAAAATCAATGGATAGATTGGATTAAAACTAGTTTTGTTATTAATATGTGTAACAAAACTAACTAAGAGACGACAAGGTTTTTTCTAACCTTGGATTAATGTAGACAAGGTTAATACTCAAAAATCTCAAAGAGAGTGAAAGTAAATCTTAATAAAGATGAAGGTGGGATTAGCAAGCAATTTGGGTCATAAGATCAAGGCATAAACTCTACACAATGCTATATAAATTCGTTTAATTCCTGTAATCACCAGCATTAGAATCATTAAACTATAGAAAAGATAATTTAAGTTTATTCAAACTTGCAAGGTAAGGTTTCTCACCGAGCACCGGCTCACCAGGATATCTTAATACTTAACCTTTTAACCACCACGTGAAGCCCAGGTCGGTAGGTTTATTATAAGTGTTTCAAATTATCGTGCTTTAATCAACGCTTACTTGTTTAACTAGGGCACCAGAGAACGGAGTATTTACTAAATGGAACGTAACATGCATAAAAAATAATCTCGATCTAGTATGAGCTAGGTGTCAGACCATCGGGCTACCTTGATATCGGTGCACCAAAACCATGACTTATTTTAACGAGTTAACTGTAACATAAAATTCTTGATTCAGTACCACCAGGGCAATAGTCCACCAGGCTACCAGGATTTTATTAATAAATCATGAACAAACATAAAAATGTGATCTGGTATAAACAACCTACTAGGGTACTCACCCATCGGGATATCAGAACTCTAGAGATTGAAAAAAGAGTTTAAATCAAACATGGGACCTCAATCTGGTACCACCAAGGTGATCGAGAGATCAAGGAATTATTTACAAGTAATGAAAGTGATGTGAGAGTTGGGAAAACAATTTTGTTGCTAAGTTATTTTGTTTTAAAAGAGCATTTGATAAGTTTTTATTGGAATCTAATGAATTAATATTTATTAAAAAGAAAAAGAAAAAGAAAAGAAAATATTGGAATAAATGAAAGGGACTCATTATTATTTATTCAAAAAAATTAAGAATAATGGGGGGTTGTTGAGGCTCAACAAATGGAGACACACTCGGCAAAACAAATATCTTTGTCTAATGATGCTTAAAAGGCTTATTCACACTAAATGCTAAAAGTAAGCTCAAATCACTATAAAGGTAGATTTCTTAATTATGGGTACCACCATATGTTCAATAATTTTTAAATATATTCTCACTAAACACACACATATGGTAACTTACAGATTACATATTCAAGCACATTTTTTTGAGGTTAATTGTTCTTAGCTTTCAACCTATAAATAATTTGTATAAGGCATGAATTAAGGATTTCATCATGGGTGATTAAACACTTGTCTTTGTGTGTTCCTCATCTCTCTTTGACCCAACATGTTTTCACTACCCACAAGCATCCATAGTCCCAATGAAGATGCTTTTGTATCATACAAGCATGGCCCCACTACCAACGAGCGTCAATAGACTTGATAGATTTACTTGTACTTCCCACACTAATTAATGCTTTCAACTTCCCTTTTTTATTATGTTACACCCTTAATGATTTAAGTATATGTATTGCATAAGTAATTTGGTGCTTAGGGAAGCGAGGTGATACGATATTTATTTATATTTGCTTGGTATTTTACTCACTTCCTAAGTTTAGCTTGAAGTATTCCTTCCACTAATCATCTTAAGAATAATCGTTTAAATGTGAAATAAATGGAGCTCGAAAGAAACAATATGTAAGAAACATAAGATGTGATAGTGATATAAACATGAATTCTTAGTAACATAGGAGTTCCACCACTAATATAGAAAAAAACAAATTAAGTCATGGAACTTTATATAGATGATTTTAGTGTTATGATTTCATTTGTAGACAGGTAAGATGTGACAATGATATAAATTTGAATTCTTAGTAACATAGGAGTTCCACCACTAATATAGAAATTTTGTTTTTAAGTCATGGAACTTTATATAGATTATTTTGGTGTGATGGTTTCAGTTGTAAACAGGTATATAATACAATATCAATTATTTATTGAGGACAAAAAACCATTTTATTGTTTCAAACAAAACTGATAAAATCAACAAAAATCAACATATTTACATGATTTATGGTTTTATAATTTTCAGGAAAAATAATTTGCTTGAATTTTTCCATTCAGAAGGAGGATTTATTTTTCTCCCTCTAATGTTTGAAGAATATATGTTGAAGGGCCAACTTTTTCAGCAATTTGAAATGGACCAAACCATAGTTTTTGGAATTTTGTATGTTTTCCTTTTTCCTCGTGGTATTTTTCCCATTTCATGACCAAATCATTGACTTCAAAAAATTTATGACTAACTAAATTCTTATCGAACCATTTCTTTATTATTTTTTGGTGTTTGGAGAAAGTATGTTTGGATTTATCTGTTTCTTCTTCTAATTTTAACAATTCCTCAATGTGTTCCTGCATTTTGGGACAAGGATCTTCTTTGACAGATTGTGGTAATTGTAGAGAAGGTAAAGCTTCATTAGTTGGAAGAATAGATTCCTTGCCATAAAAAGGAAATAAGGAGAATTAGCTAATCCAATTTTATGTGTGACCATGTCATCCTATAATGCAGATGAAATAGATTTGTGCCAATTTCTCTTATTTTCATTGATGGTTTTCCTAATGATTCAGAGAAGTTTTTTATTGGTAGATTCTACCAAACCATTACCTTGTGGATAATAATTGGCAGAATATATGATTTTATTACCTTTATCTAAATAAAATTCAATTAATTTTATTGAAGAAAAATATGAAGCATTGTCAAAAACCAAAGTGTTAGGAATGCCAAACCTTGTAATTATGAATTGTTCGATAAAAGATATCACCTGAATCTGGTTGACATTTTTTAAAGGAATGGTATTTTCCACCTGGTGAAATAATTAGTTGTTGTCAAGATATACTTGTGTAGCTGTGAAAAAAATTGGGTTATCTCTCTGATGATGTTCAAACCCCATTGTTGGAATGGTCCATCAATCATCACATGCTGCAATGGGAATGCAGGTTTTTTCTCTCTTCCAGAAAAAGTTTGGAAAACTATGCATTTTCTAACATATGCATGAGCATCCTTGAAAAAAGTTGGCCAATAATATTCTACTCATAGGATCTTATGAGTAGTAGTGTCTCCACTAAAAATTCCACTTGCAGGACCATTATGTAAATCAAATAACACTTTATCAACATCTGTTTTTTATAAAAATATTAACAAAACATAATCATAATTTTGTATAAATAATACTTCATTTATCAACTGATAATGAGCATATTTAAACTCTAATTCTCTTTTATTCTTAGGCTCATAATGAAGAGGAGAAAAACCATGAGTGAGAAAAAAGTTTAGATCCTTATACCATGAATCATAAAAGTTAGAAGTAAGATAAATCTCGTTAATTTGTGATTTTGACTCATTTTCCTTTTCTGGTTTATTTTCAGACTCGGAATCCATTGACTCTATAGCTAGTATGCAAAGACATAAACCCTGAATGACTTTGGAAGGTTAATTTCCAATTCATACTCGTGTAGAGTGGTCATCCAATTTTCTCTTTTGTCTCCAAGATCCTTTTTGAGAAGTAAGTTTTGAACTGAAGGATATGGAACAAACACTTTAGTATGTGACTCCAAAATAAAAGGATTAAAATGTTTAACTTCCTTGAATAGTGCATATTTATGTTTCTCCACTTCATAATAGTTCAATTTTGCACCCTGAAAACCTGTACTCTTAAAAGAAATATGTATTTCAATATCTTGGTCATTCTTCTGAGTAAGAACAACATCTCAAGACAAATTTGAATCAAAAGTATACAACGTAAAATCCTTATTAAAATTGGGAGATGATAGAGTTGGGGATTGTACAATTGCTTCTTTTGTTGCTTTGAATTATTCTCTTTCATCATTATTCCTTTTGAAAACAACATCTTTCTTAATCATGTTTTGTAATGGTCTTACTATCTCTACACAACTTCGAACAAATCTTCTAACAAAATTAATCTATCCAGGGAAGGATTGCATTTTTTATTATTATGAGGAAAATGGATTTCTAATATACCTTTAATTCTTCCTGGTTCAATCACAATTCCTAATTTGGAAATGATGAATCCCAAAACCTTCCATTGTGTTTGAGAAAATACAATGTTCTTGGTATTAAAAGAAATGCCATATTTTCTGCAGCGGTCAATTTTTTTTTAAGATGATGCATATGATCAAATTTGTTCTTAGAGAATACAATGACATCATCTAAATATATTACCACTAATATATTTACTAACCCTCTAAAGGAAATATCCAGGGCACATTGAAATGTGGCACAACATTTACTAGTCCAAAAGGAATGTTCCTGTATGCATATGTGCCCCATTTAATTCGAAAGGTTGTTTTCAATTGATAATATTTGGAAACTAAGACCTATTTATAACCTGAGAATCCATCTAGAAAAGACATCATCTCATAACCTGCCACATACTATAGAATTCATTCCATAGGAGGAAGAGGAAAGTTATCCTTTTCATATGCTTTATTTAGATTCATGAAATCAATACAAATTATAATATCTACATTTTACTTCCTGGCTGGAACGATATTAGAAACCCATTGGGAGTGTATAACACGAAAAATAATTCTTGCTTGGAGCAATTTATTCAATTATTATTATTATTATTATTTGTTCAATGTTGGGATGAATTTTTCTTAATTTTTGTTGGACTAGTTTGGCATCAAATTTCAACAGAATTACATGTTGAATAACTGAACTATCATAGGTTTTTAGATCATTATATTTCAAGAAATATATCTTTGTATTTTTTCAAAAGATTAATAAAATAAATCTATTTTAAATGTCTACAACCTAATCCAAGATTAACATTTTGTGGATTTTCTTTAATTCCCAAGTTTATGATTTCAAATTTCATTGTGGAACTATTTGTTTTGCAATTAGTTGGTGTTTTAAATCTATCTTGAAGATTGTAAAAAAATTATATCTCGACTACATATTTTGGAATGATGTTTTCTGGTTTAGCTTTAAAATCTAGTGGAGGAGAATTAATTTTTGGATCTTGTTGATTCTCATCGATGATTAAGTCTTTATATGTGTCTTATTGTAGAAGAAAACTTATAATATGCTCGTCATCATTAAAAAATATCCAATTGGTTATATTGTCAGGAACAGATGGCCTAAACAATAATTCAATTGAAAATCTATCAAGAGAGAATTCATCAAATGGAATTAACTTTGAAGCAACATTAGAAAGTAAGTTTGCATCTAAATTATGAGCTCTAGGAACAAACTTGATATCAAAAGTAGTAAAATGTAGTGACAAATATAAAAAAGTTGTTGGTAGTTTTTTAGATGATTTGAAACACAGTGGATAGTGTTTCATACTTGCTTGAAAATAATATCAGAATCACAATATAGATTAATGAATTTAACATTCATATCAATATCCTTTTTCAAACCTTAGACTAATGCCTCGTGTTCTTCTATGTTGGTCGTACATTGAAACTTCAATATATATGCTAATATGGTTTTGTTACCATTGGGATCTTGAAAAACACAACATGTTCCAGCGTGATGCAGGAGCATCGTCAGCAAGCACACGTGGAGAGACAACTCGGCGCCTCAGCATGCCATTGAATCATTTCAGAATATGAAACACGGGTGTTTCCTGCAAATCTTTCTTGAACTGATTGAAAACTGAAGAAGATCAAAACGCTTGGGAGAAAATGATCGTGAGTGATCTAGGAGTTTCACTCCTAGACATTAATGTAACAGAACTAAGGGGTATTTAGCTTCTTTAAAGAATAGAAGTAGTCGGAGGGAACCCTAAGAACCTTCTTGTATATGTATATGCAGTGTATGACCAAATGAGGTTGTTGGAGATTAGGTTACTGAATATGAGGTGGCTGCAAGTTAGTTAGAAATCCTCGGAGGAGGAGATAGGAGACAGAATAGTTATTTGAGGGATATTGAGAGATCTGAGACTCTATTACAGTCCAGCCTGCACATATTGTAAGCAGAGACTGTCAAAGAGGAGGAGAAGGACCAGACATTGATGTCTGCCCCAACAGAAAAAGAGGAGAATTCAGATGAACTTCCCACTCAATGGGAGAAAGAGATGAATATGTTGGAGGATTGATTGGATAGTCCAGAACCAGAAGATGACTACTAGGAGACAGTAATGCATATTACAAGAGAAGATCATTCAGCATAATTTCTCAAAAATTTCATCCTGAGAGCTTAACAGGAGATGACTACAGCACTGGAGGCTGCAGCAGAAGAGGAAGTAGACAACATAGATTTTGTTGAGTTGTATGAGGAATTGGAAGCCCTGGAGAGAAGGGTAAATATGTAGAGTAGGAATATACAACAGATCAAGTTGGAAACAGGTGGAGGAGCATACTATCCTGGAGAGAAGATGGAGGAAGTTGGAGTTGAACCAACACAAGAGGAGATCACATAAGTCAATCTATAAGAGGAGGAAGTTGAGCAACAACTCATTGGTGAGACTGCAAAACTGGAGTGTGCAAATAGAGTGGCCAGCTAGTGCCACAGGAGATGAAGATAACAGGAAGGTTTAGATTGATCAGATTGGTAAAAAGGAGAAAGAGCACACATTTCAATGTGCCCAAGAGATGGATGAAGAAGAGCATTCAGAGGAATGGCTCACATTTTTCATCCAGGAAACTAAAAAAGAGATGATTGTAGAATGTGAACCTACAACAAAGGAGAGAGAAACATATAGCATGGATTTTGTTGATCTGTGTGAATAAATTAAGGCCCTAGAGGGAAGGGTAAATATGAAAAGTCATCTAATTCAACAAGTCAAGTTGGAAATTGATGGAATGGAGATACATCAGAATGAGATGAAGGAGAAGGGCCAACCAGTGGACTAGTTGGACAAAGAAATATAGGATATTAAGAGACTGATGTTGGAAGTAGCACAAGAAGCAATCAATAGAGAAGGATGGAACAGAAGAGGACCTGTAGGAGTAGAAAGGAAACAAAGACAACAAGGAAGAGGAGCAAGTGGACAACTCCAATTTCAGGTTTGGGACCCTGGAGGATCTCAACAACATAGAAAAGGGATCCATGAGCAGGATCTCATGATTTTCCTAGTAGTCGAGTATGATGTAGGAGCATCATCATCAAGCACACATGATGAGAAAAATCGATGCCTCAGCGTGCCCTTGAATCATTTATAAATATGAAACATTGGCTTTTCCTGCAAATCTTTCTTAAACTAATTGAAAACTTAAGAAGATCAAAACACTTTGGAGCAAATGATCGTGAGTGATCTGGGAGTTTCACTCCTAGAATTTAATGTAATGGAACTAAGGGGTAGTTAGCTTCTTTTGAGAATAGAAGTATTTGGAGGGAACCCTAGGAACCTTCTTTTATATGTAGATACATTGTATGTCTGAATGAGGTTATTGGAGATTAGGTTACTGAATAGGAGGTAGCTACAAGTTAGTTAGAAATCCTCAGAGGAGGAGATAGGAGATAGAATAGTTCTTTGAGGGAGCTTGAGAGAGATGAGACTCTGTTACAGTCCAGCCTTTGCATATTGTAATCATACATTCATCTTAATAGAAAGAAAGCATTTTTTCCTACATATGAACTTTCTGTGTGTTTATGTGTATCCGATGAATGTTATCTGTGTGTGTTTATGTATTTTCTAGATGCATGATAGGTTAAATCTGCAATAGGAAGATAGATTTCTCTATCCTTGTTGAGTTTGAAATATTGTTCTGGATTCTTAGGTTGTTCAACAAGTACATAACAGAACATTGGAGGTTTTGTAGCCAGCACAAGGAGTGCGCATCCAAAATATGTGGAGTTAGAAAAGAACGTGCCAGGAGGGTGCACCAGAGTGATAACAACTCAAGGGAAGACGCTAGGTTGTTGAATACCTTAGATGAGAATATGTGCAGAAGAATCACATAGAGACAAAGTCACTGAGAACTTTGTAGAGACCTGCTAGTTGGGCATCGAGCATGTGAAAGCGTGCAAAAAGAGAACACTTTGTCGATTTCAAGGAGAAGGGTTTCAAGAAGAATACACCCACAGAGTTGTTGAATACTCTGTAATCTCTGCAGGTGTGCATTGAGAAAAAGTTGTAGAGAAGGCACAAGAATCTCTTTAAGGAGTAAATGGACTGAAACCTTAGAACTTGAGTAAGCAAAACCTCAAGAGAGACAGTGCAAGGAGTGCGCATAGAAGTGAAATTATTCCAATATTCACAAGCTTAGGAGGAGTAGTGCAAGTTTGCACACAGAGCACAAGTGTACGCCAGAGTCAAGGACAATCTTCATTGTCAAAGCTCACGAGGAAAAGCACAATCGAGACCCTTTCAACTGGATTCTCCAGATAATATTCAAAGACCAAAATATTTGAACTCTTAGAAAATTTCCTAAGTCTGGGAGAAAAAATAAGCTCAGGAGGAAGAGGGAAAAAAATAGTCAGATCATTTGCAGGAAGAGATCAGGACCAGCCAATTTGGGTCCAGAATCAAGAAGGAAAAAATGAGGAGAAGGACAGATGCAATCCATCGGATCTGAGCATGAGGGATGGGCATCCGTTGGATCCAGGTAAAGTGCATGGGCCTTAACCCTTGGTGTGCACAGGAAAGCATACTTGCCAAAGTCCCGAAGTGATTAGGGACCGTCCATCATCCAGAGGGACAGGTGGTGCAAGATCTGGAGAGAGAAAAATCTCCAAACAATGGATCCTAGTCATCAATCACCAGGGGGTTATGTGTCAACAGATCATCAACTTCGAGTGGAAGTCCTACGGAGGGAGTAAGATTTGAGAGTTGAAACTCTCGAAGCTAGAAAGGAGAAATCAATCATAGTCGTCTGATTCAAAAGGAAATGCGGTAGACATCCGTGGACTCCAGGTAAATACCTGAAGTAAATCATAGCCATCATATTCAGAGGGACATGCGGTAGATATCTATGAACTTCGGGTGAAATCATCCCAAAGAGCCGAAGTGAATCTTGACCGTCAGATCCAAAGGGATGCGTGGCGAAAATCCATTGTCTTCAGGTAAAATCACTCTAAGAGAAAGCAAAGATTGAGAGTTGAAACTCTCGAAGCCCGAAGAGCTGAAGTGAACCACATACGTCGATTTGTGAGGGACACACATCGACAGATCGTTGTCTTCAACTGAAAGCGTCCTAGGAAAAAGAGAAGAATGAAAGTTGAAACTCTCGAAGCCCGAAGAGAAGAAGTGAACCATAGTCGTTGATCTGTGACTGACACGCGTCGACAAATCATTGAATTCGGGTGGAAGTACTGTGGAGGAAGCGATATTTGAGATTTGAAACTCACGAGTCCCAAAGGGTGAAATCAATCATAGTCATCGATTTGAGAGGAGGGCACGCGTCGATAGATTGTGAGATCTAGGAGTGCATGCGGAAGGAGGAAAAAGGTCGCTAACTGACAATTGACCAAGGAATATAGAGGACAGATTGTATCTGTTGATCAAGAGGTATCTCCTAAGATTGAAGATCAACGGTCATGCTTAATTGCGGAGCCAGAAAGTGCTCAGACTTTAAAATTATTAGAGCAGGTTGCAATCAAAACTATGGTATTGCTAAAGGGACACGTGGCGATTGATAGTGAATTGTGGGGAGAAAAGCAGTGTGGTCTCAAATGACTTTTGGTCACTCTGCAATCACTTGTTTATGTGAGTTCATAGTCTGAGGTCATATGAAGGAAAGGACCTAGCGAGGGGAGCTACCACCTGTTATTTAATTCTTCAAATGGGCTAGGACAGAGCCTGTGGGTTTTCTAGAACCTGCACTTTGAAGGAAAGGGGACATGTGTAGATTGATTGGGGTCTAATAAAGGCCCAAAGAGTCAATCTGAATCCTTGATTTGAACGATCCTAGACCAAGAGGTTGCACAGCCTGAGGCGAGAAGGGGGGTCTGCATCAAGTGGCATCAGAGCTTGATTTTGTTTGCAGACAATAGACAAAGGAGACATAGATAGTTTGATATCATCAACTAATATTAAAGCTTAAAATTTCTTGCAGACAACAGGAAAAGGAAAGAGAAGACAGTCTGACTACATCAAGTAGTATCAAGAGCTGAACTTTGTCTAAAGATTGTAGGCAAAGGTAAGAAGGTGAAAAGAGATAATTTGATAACATCAAATGATATCAGAATCTTAATTGTTCCTGTAGATAGCAGGTGAAGAGAGACAGAGTATTGATGCTCTTTAAATATTGTTGCTAGTTGTACAACAAATGGTAGATAGCTAGGAGAGATGAAGACAGAAAAGATGGCTACTGAAGGCCATAATTGTGGTCGAGGAGCAAACCACAAGAAAAAAAGTAAAGAAGAAATTGACAAGGAGCTCATTGAGACAAGAGAAAGAATGGAACAACTAGCATTGAATATGCAACAAGAGACAAAGGTACACTAGAGGTACGAATGGCCCCCGAACAGGAAGGTGAAATGGTCTGTTCAAAAGTTGTTGGCTAGAAAGTAGCAACAAGAGTTGAGGAGGTGGCTGAGGGAAGTTGAAAACCTGAGTGACATAGAAGAGAAAGTGATTCACATCTATGAACCAAAGATTGGGAGGAACCTCAAAGAAGAGGAGGAGGTGAGATCAGTTAAAGGTCTTATAAAATTCCAGGAGGGCAGAGATGAATCTTGAAATCGCCAGGTGGCAATGAGATAAGTCAAATGAGGATCTCATAGACTGTCAGGAGGGAAGTAGTGAAATTTCATATTGTCAGGGGGGAAATGAGATGAGATCAATTGAGGATCTCATAGACTATTAGGAGGGAAATGAAGAAAACAGGAGACTATCTTAAAGTCTCGTGAACTCGGGTGAGAGTTCATATCAGCAAGGAGAGTTGGTGGAGGAGGATCATAAATGCATTCTGATCATTGGGGGAATTCAAATATTCCTTCCAAATAGTCCAGCAGAAGCTAGTACAAGTGTTACACATGAGGAGGTGGTTCAACATGAATCCAAGAAAGAGGCCATGGGGCCAAACACTTTTAAATATAATTGTTTCTTTGATGCAAGTGTAACAGAGGAAAGACAACCAACAGAGACTGTCAAAGAGGAGGAGAAGGAGAAGACACTGATGTCTGCCCCAGCAGAAAAAGAAGAGCATTCATATGAATTTCTCACTCAATGGGAACAAGAGTTGAAGATGTTGGAGGATTGGTTGGACAGTCCAGAACCAAAAGATGGCTTCCAGGAGATAGTCATACAGATTGCAGGAGAAGAGCATTTAGCATAATTTCTCAAAACTTTCAGCTCGAGAGTTGAATAGAAGATGACTACAGCACTAGAGCCTGCAATAGAAGAGGAAGAAAACAGCATAGATTTTGTTGAGTTGTATGAGGAATTGGAAGCCCTGGAGAGAAGGGTAAATATGCAGAGTAGGCATATCCAATAGATCAAGTTGGAAACAGGTGGAGGAGCATACCATCCTGGAGAGAAGCTAGAGGAAATTGGAGTTGAACCAACATAAGAGGAGATGACAGAAGTCAATATGTTAGAGGAGGAAGCTGAGCAACAGCTCAGTGATGAGATGACAAAACCGAATTCTGCAACAGATTGGTCAGCTAGTGCCATAGGAGATGAATATAATAGGAAGGGTCAAATTGATCATATTGGTAAAAAGGACAAAGAGCACACATTTCAATGTGCCCAAGATATGGAGGAAGAAGAGAATTTAAAGGAATGGCTCAGTTGGACCAGCTAGGACAAAGAAATAGAGGATATTAAGATATTGATGTCGGAAGCAGCAAAAGAAGCAGTCAGCAGAGAAGGATGGAACAGAAGAGGACCTACAGGAGAAGTAGGACAACAGAGACAGCAAGGAAGAGGAGCGAGTGGACATATCCAATTTTAGGTTTGGGACCCTGGAGGATCTCAACAACATAGCAAAGGGAGCCATGAGTAGGAGCTCATGATTTTCCCAGCAGTGGAGTATGATGCAAGAGCATCACCAGCAAGCACACATAGAGAGACAACTCAGCGCCTCAAAGCACCTTTGAATCATTTTAGAATATGAAACACTGTCGTTTCCTGCAAATATTTCTTGAACTGATTGAAAACTGAAGAAGATTAAAACGCTTGGGAGAAAATGATCGTGAATGATCTGGGAGTTTCACTCCTAGAATTTAATGTAATGGAACTAAGTGGTAGTTATCTTCTTTAGAGAATAGAATTAGTTGGAGGGAACTCTGCGAACCTTCTTGTATATGTATATGCATTGTATGTCCGAATGAGGTTGCTAGAGGTTAGGTTACTGAATAGGAGGTAGTTGCAATTTAGTTAGAAATCCTCAGAGGAGGAGATAGGAGATAGAATATTTCTTTGAGGGAGATTGAGAGAGATGAGACTCTATTACAGTCCAGCCTGTAAAAATTGTAATTAGACATTCATCTTAATAGAAAGAAAAAAAAATTCCTGCATATGAACTTTTTGTGTGTTTATGTGTATCCGATGAATTTTATCTATATGTGTTTATGTATGTTGTAGATGCATGATAGGTTTCATTTGTAGTAGGAAGATAGATTTCTCTATCCTTGTTGAGTTTGAAATATTGTTCTAGGTTCTTAGGCTATGCAAGGAGTGCACAATAGAACATTGGAGGTTTTGTATCCAGCACAAGGAGTGTGCATCTAGACTCTATCGAGTCAGAAAAGAACGTGCCAGTAAGGCGCACCAGAGTGATAAAAACTCAAGGGAAGCCTCTAGGTTTTTTAATACCTTAGAGGAGAAATTGTGCAAAAGAAGCACAGAGAGACAGAGTCACTGAGAACTATGTAGAACCCTGACAGGTGGGCATCGAGCAGGTGCAAGCATGCACAAAGAGAACTCTCTATCGAGTTCAAGGAGAAGAGTGTAAAGAATAAGACACCCACAGAGTTGTTGAATACTCTGTAATATCTGCAAGTGTGCATTGAGAAACAGTTTCCGAGAAGGCACAAGAATCCCTTTAAGGAGTAAAGGGACTGAAACCTTCAAACTTGAATAAGAAAAATATCAAGAGAGACAGTGCAAGGAGTGCACGCAGAAGTGAACTTATTCCAAGATTAAGAAGCTCGGGAGGAGTAGTGCAAGTTTGCATGTTGTTAGCACTCTGTAAATTTTGTCCGTCTGAATAGACAAACAATGGAGGTAACTGTTTCAACCAACTTTAGAGCTGAGGCACTAGCCTTCTCAACTCAGAGAGGGCTCTCCCGTGTCACTGGGTATATCTATGGAAATTGGTGGCTAGATTTGGTTCGTGTTGGGGGTTTTTAATAAAATAACTGGAGAAATGAAGATGACATTTGGTTTATGGGGTCTGGAATAAATAGAATACATTATCAAACCTGAGAATTGTTTCAGAGGAAAAGGCTAAATCAGGTAGTAATTCTGAGTTTATATATGAAAATTTTGCATGACATCAGAGGAAAAATAAACAAATAACTACATAATAGCATTACAGAGATGAATTCTAAATAAGTTAAGAAGAAAGAAACACAGTCTAAGTTGCTAAGCCAATAGCATCAAATAATGAATTATGGGCCTCTAAATCTCCAATTTAGACAGAAAGAAGTGTAAATGAAATATATGCTTACAAGAAATACATACTACGAGGGGAAAACAAGACTCATATCACTTCCAGTTAGAATCTTTTCATAAACAATCCAAAATCTACCTCTTCATTTATATATTCATTCTAGCCCCAAAATTTACAAAGTTTTCCTTCACAGAGAGCAGGCTCCTCTTTTCTCCATCCTTTCTATATCCTCGAGATAATATATATAGAGAAATTTCTTGTGGAATTCAAAATTTTCAGACTTCTCATAATTCTAAAATTAGAGATGAGTTACAAGGAGGAATGATTTATAATAATCGTTATCCTATTTTAAAGGGGCAGTTAGGAATAGGATCATCATATCTAGGCCCTTTTCTTCGATCGCCATCTGTCCAAAACCTGTTGAGATGTACTTATTCCAGTCTGAGAATTTATTTCATCTTAGCGATATCCTTCTTCAGACTAACCAACCAAGCCGGTTGATTCTCCCCAATGCGTTCAGCCGTTTCGGCCATGTTTTTTGTCTTCTATCGTTTGCTCCATTTCTTTTTCATAGCTAGCATGTTGATTATTAGGTCCTTCATGATGGGATTTAACCTAATTTCTAATCCTAGGTCTATAGCAGGTTCCGTATGGAATTTAGTTTCTAATATACGTGTAATTTCCCTTTCCATCTTACCAGTAGATAAACCCGCCATGTTACTTGAATGACCTGTTTGAATGGATATGGCTTGATTGGCCTTGTCCATGTATCCCAGTATCATGGACACCAAGATGTTCCTTTCATAAATTAGAGATTTAATCTTACGGATGAGATGATACCCTCATAGTTGAGAATCGATAGTTATAGAGTTCCAATCATGAGTCACTGATAGAGTCACTTATAGGTACGTTGGTTTATCACACTTGGCTAGTCTACTTCAAATGATTAGCTTTCGAGTTCATTATATGGCGGCGTTCAACTAACATCATACGGTTGTGAAGTACCGAACGAGTGAAGCGGGGTGATTTCGACTAGCCGTCACCCGCCCCACGAGTGGTTGATTTGACATATTGAAACATGTGACATCGAGGCTTTGGTGAAAGTGGTTTCAGGAAAACCACCTTTCGCCCCGATGTATCTTTGGAGGCGTCACGCGTCCATTTTGAAAACCACAATGGTTTTCCCCGGTTCGCCCTTACATGATTAAGTCTCGTGCAAGATCACCGCCCAATATGGCCTCCAGTCGTTGATCTGGGCCATTTTACAATCGACGGTCTATCGAGTTATGCCTTTTTCACCTCCGCTATATTTGTCCATACGTCGCCAGATATGTCTTGGTCCTCTAAATTATCAATTCTCCAAACTATCATGCTTTCGTGACGATGTAGTTCTTGCTAAATTTTCGAGACTCAAATCATGTCCGAAAATTGTTATTGTGATAACACACCCAGAGTGCATGTGTGCGCCAGAGTTGAGGAAAATATTCATTTTCAAAGCTCAGGAGGAAAAGCGGAGTCGAGACCCTTTCAACCAGTTTCACAGGAGAATATTCAAAGACCAAAATCTTTGAACACTTATAAAATTTGCTAAGTCTAGGAGAACAAAGAATCTCAGAAGGAGGAGTTACAACAACTGTCAAATCGACTGCAGGAAGAGATTGGGACCGTCTGATTGGGGTCCAGGATGAAGAAAGAACAAACAAGGATAAGGATCGATACCATCCTTCATATCTGGGCATGAGGGATCGACATCCCTCGGATTCAAATAAAGTGCATGGGCCTTAACCCTTGGTGTGAACAGGAGAGCAGACTTGCCAAAGTCTCAAAGTCCCAAAGTGATTAGGGACTGTCCATCATCCTAAGGGACAGCTGGTGCAAGATATATAACTTTGGAAGTTTGTATATCATGAGAGAGATAAATCTTCGAAGAGTGGATCTTGGTCATTGATCGCCAAGGGGTTACATGTCAATAGATCATCAACTTAGGGTGGAAGTCCTGTGGAGGGAGTAAGAGTTGAGAGTTAAAACTCCTGAAGCCCGAAATGTGAAATCAATCGTAGTCATATGATTCAAAAGGACATGTGTCATAAATCCATGGAATCTAGGTAAAGACTCGAAGTAAATCATAGCTGTCAAATTCAGAGGAACACGTGGTAGAGACCTATGAACTTCAGGTGCAAGCATCCTGAAGAGACAAAGTGAATCTGGACCGTTATATCCAGAGGGACGCATGGAGGAAATCTGTTGTCTTCGGGTGAAAGCACTCCGGGAGAAAGAAAATATTGAGAGTTGAAAATATCTAATCCAAAAGAGCCGAATTGAACCACAGTAGTCGATCTGTGAGGGACATGCTTCGACATATCGTTGTCTTTGGGAGAAAACGTCCAGGGAGAAAGCGAAGACTGAGAGTTGAAAATCCTGAAGCCTGAAGAGAAGAAGTGAACCACTGTCATTGATCTGTGAGTGACACGCATCGAAATATCGTGGACTTCAAGTGGAAGTACTATGCAGGCAGTGAGAGTTGAGAGTTGAAACTCCTGAAACCCAAAGGGAGAAATCAATGGTAGCTGCAAATTTGAGAGGAGGGCACGCGTAGATAGATCGTGAGATCTAGGACTGTGTGCGGAAGGAGGAAAAGGGTCGTTGACTGATAGTTGAGTAAGGCAGATAGAGGACAGATTGTAGCCATTGATCAAGAGGCATCACCCGAGTTTGAAGATCAACGATCACGCTCAATGGTCAATATCCAATCTAGAACCAGATTGAATAGGTGTTGTGAAATCGAGGTTAAAGGCGTAAGGTTTAATTCTTGTGGGATGGAATCCCAAGGGGCCCGATATATCCGATGGTCTCAATCAACTGGTGAACAAAAATCAACTTTTGATATTTAATCAAGGAGATGATCCAACAAGAGTTGAGTGTTGAGGTCATTTTGTGTGTTTTTATGGGTAGAGAACTGATCGACGACCACAATCGATTGAAGGGACCAGATCCAATGGTTGTTGAGCATTGAAGTTTGTGGTGTTATTTGTGAGAAAATCACACATCAAACCAAGGGGGTTTTGAGATTAGTTTCAAAGGAGTGTTTCATCCCCTTTTTGAGGAATATGCAAAAAGATTTGGAGCCGACCCCATGGACATATTTTTGGTATGTGTAAAACTCCATGGAAGCATGGAGTTTATAAATAACATTTCTTGAAAAACAAATTCTTGTGCATGTGTGAATATGTGAAGACAAGTGAGTAAGTGGTGAAAGGAGTTATGATATTTTAGAACTGGGAGTGAAGGAAGAATGAGAGAGTTGTGAATTATGGAAGTGGGCATACAAATTGTGGAAGAGAATATATGAGGCTCTGAGGTCTGAGGATTCCATAGAATGGAAGAGAAGGTAATGTAATCATATAAGGATGGTTGGGAGGTGCAAGATCTAAGGAATTTCCGAATTCATGCAGAATGTGAACCACTGAAGATTTTTGTGACAATAAAGAAAGAGAGGCAAATATGTGCAGTTTGGTGCCTGCAAAATATTGCATTTATAGGCTGGTTCCTACAGGAAGTTTTGAGTTGGTGCTAATCTAATGGGATTGGTGTTGAATGAAAATTAGTGCCTGCAAATATTATTGTTGTATATTGATGCCTATTGATTGTGTTGAGTTGTTGCTCAGCTAAGGGGATTGGTGTCTCCTATAGGTTGGTGCTTGAGAATATTGTAGTTTTAGGTTGATGACTATAGGGAGTGTTGATTTGGTTCTCAACTAAGGGGATTGGTGTCTCATGTGGGTTGGTTCCTACAAACATTGTAACAGTGGGTTGGTGCCTACATGATTTTATAAAATAATTGTTTTGTGGTTTTCTCCCATTCGGGTTTCCACGTTAAATCTATGTGTATTGTGGACTGTATGGTTGTGTATATATTTATCATTAACCTCTTATGGTTGGTAAAGTAATAAATTGATCAATATTATAATAAAATAAAAACATCATTATATTGATTCACCCCCTCTCTTAGTATAAGCAAGTGTGTCAATAGTTATTCTTCAGTTCCCAAAGAAAAGAGAACTAAACTAGACTCACAAAGTTTAAAGTGTATATTGATTGGACATTCTGATGAAAAGAAAGGATATCGTCTCTTATCAAATGGAAAATTTATTGTAAGTCTATATTTCATATTCAACGAAACATAGAGCAGAAGTGTTAAAGAAACTGAATTCCTTATAGAAAAAAATTGGAAAAACAAGTAGACAAGGAGAAAAATAGAATGCCAAATCGACCAAGTAAACAACGTTGGTTTGAAATAGATTGAAATTCATCTGAAAATGAGAATTCTTCATCAAGTTTATCTAATTATTCTTCAAAAATTTCATTTGAATCTTCATCAATTATTTCATCAAATAATGAAAATTCACCTCAAGAAAATTCAGAGGAAATGAGAGATTTTGTTTTTATCAATCTTATTTTTAATCATGGTGATAATTCAAATCCTCAATCTAGTCGA